>KZ509766.1:0-16523 GCA_002844005.1 Limosa lapponica baueri | reverse complement strand
TGAAGTTCACTGTACGAACACAAATCTACTCTTTATTAACTTCATTGTGCGGGAAATTGGACCCATGGCTTTTACGACAGTAAAATGCAATGCTGGTGCTATATTTTTGACTTCTTATTTAAGGGTTATTTTTCGACTTCAGTATGAAACAATTTTACAATATAATTTATTTTATGTATTAATATGAAACTCATAAGTATAGACAAATGTTTTATTAAATCAGCTTTTATTAAGTTGTAAATTGTATTTAATTTTTTTTATTTCATATGGTCTTCATAAAAGTTGCAGTCTTATAATGCTTTGCTTTTATTGAATCTTTAGTACTTGTCTTCCACTTCTAGAGTGTGATGAATACAGCTTCACTGTGGCCTGAAGTATACTTAAGTACACTCTAAGTGGACATGACAAGCTCTAAATATTCAGTAAGTACCATCGTCATTATAAAACCATACAGAAAAAAAAAAAATGTTAAGACAACAATGGTGAGGTTCTAAAGCCAAGTGTTTGAAAGTAAAGACACTCCAGCATGCAGCAGAATTTATCACCCCTTCTGCTGTTAGTCATTCATTAAGCAAAGAAGCAGTCCCCTTTTCTAACAAGATCTGTGCTTCTGTGAGCTGTGATGTTCTGACCTATTGCTTGAGCAGTCTCTGGAAATACAAATAATTAGTAATAGACTGACCACAGTTCAGTCGTGTCTACTGTTAACATTCATTCTTGAAGTTTAACTGATCCTTCAGCTAACGTGATAGTGATTTTGCACCTGAATTAGGTACTATTTTAAACAGGAAAAGAAAGAAAACAGGTTTGGTAATGATTATTCAGTAATTAAGAGACTATCCTAGTTCACAAATGACATTTGAATGTAATAAAGGTGAAATCAGAAATTATGTAGACTGGGAGGGTGCTCTCTAGTGAATCCTGAGTAGCAGTGTGTTATATGGCCACATTGAGGATCCAGTCCAAAAAGAGACTGAGAACTTTGACAGTGACAATTATTCTGCATTTTCTCTGGCTTGTTTTCTTAGTCAGTAATTAATGGAAGGTTTATTTAGGATTTACGAGCTTTTAGGATAACAACGAGTACGTATTCCACCATAGCATATAGCACAGAGGCCTCGAGGTAATTTGTTTAAGAGACAGCACCTAGTCTCAGTTCAGAGCATTTCAGACAGAGTTGTGTTTCAGTCTGTGCTTCTAGAGCACTAGCTACACTTTAGTAGACCGTCAAACAAGCACAACGTCTCCTATTGACATCAATGAGTTTTGAATTCGGTTTATTTGATTAGCAGCTATTCGCTTTATCTGAGTTTGGAGCATGAAACGATGGTTCAACACCGCACAGCAATTTAATTTCTTAAAACCTCAGCGCACACATTAGCATTAGTCATGTAAAATTTACATGGAAAGATTTTTTTGTGTTTGTTTGTGGCAGGATAATTTCCTGCAGCCTCGATTTCTTTGTCTCTTGGAATATACTAGTGCTATCCAGTTAATTCTTGTCATTAAACCCTGAAGAAAAAAAAATTATAATTCTAACCCTTACACAGAATTGAAAATTTGCTAAACTAAGATTAGGTGGAACACATTAGCATGTGCACAAGTACTTAATTACATTAGTGATGCAAATGTTTTGCAAGATTATGGTTTTGTAAATAAAATGATCTTGTTATTATAGAGAATTTGTGATAGCTGCAATGTGGAGGATGCTCGGAGCCTCTGAGAAACGAGGCACGCTACCATGTGTAGCGCCTAAACCAAGGGATCCTTTGAATCCTGAAAACAGTATTAAAAAATCACTGTTGAATTTTACACGGTAGATTCTGTAAAAGATCTATTCTGATTTTATTCTTGTTCTGTATGGATTACTTTAACTTTAGTATAACATAACCAGAGCATTTTTTACCTAGCTAAGCTTCTGGATGTTCTAAATCCCCAACAATTGAACACACATGTGAGTACAGAACTAATTTCACACCTCCAACACTAAAACTTGGATTATCTATTCATACATTTAATTTACAAAATAATAGAAAACATATTACGTGGCATGAAATATGCTGCAATGAATAGCTAGGATTCTTAGGAAACAGGGGATCATTTCACATTTACACGTGGCAGATGACAGTCTGCATCTTGAAGATTGGTGCTTACGTGTCTAAAATATTAATATTATTTTCTCCCCACCTGAAGATGTTTACTAAGTTTCTTGCATTTGTATTTTTCCATTAAAGTGTTGAATGTCATTTGCTATTAATAACAATTCTTTTTGCTTTCTTTTTTGGGGGGCCATATGTCTTGAACATCTCCATATTTTTGCTGAGTTCTGTGGGAATCAGGCGAAGAAAGATAAAAGATCTGACTGTAAAATACTTTTAGTGCTTAAATACAAAGTATTCTTGCTTCATTAGCAAATAAGAGAGTCTGAACATAATTCCTCTTTGATGACCTTCATAACTCAGCGTGGTTTTTGCCGGGGGCAGCAATCCCAGTCTTACAGTTATCCATATCCTTCTGTCAGGGCACAGCAAGGGCTGGCTGCTCCCTAAGGGACAGGGAGCCGGGAGCAAGTCATGATGCGAGAGGCATTTATGTTGTGGAACATGTAAGAGTAGGAGGAAAAAAAATTGAAAAAAAAAAATTATTTAGTTTGCAAAACCATGTTCACGGAAATTAGGGTGCACTAAGATGTGCAGTTGCTTGCATAAGGCTGATTCCCCTTCTCTGTGTGAGCAGGTTGGGTGCTGAAGAAAGCCAAAGTATTCTAGATAAAAATAGTGTATAATCGGTTAAGCTCTCATAAGGTTTTAACATAAAGAAGCAGAAAGTGCGCATTAAGCGCTTCTTAAACATGAAACTGTGATTTTAAAGACTAACCCCTCATTGTTTACTGCAAAACTTAAAGTGTGTTTTCTCAGTTTTCTTAAAGGAAAGACTTCACAGAACTCCACAATCTTATTTTTCCTCATTTGTCTCTCAGCTTTAAACCTGTGACCCATTTGTGCCGAGTTTTGGCATTTTAACCAAGTGCCAAAGGAATGTTGGCATTTCACTGTATTTTTTAAGGAATATGTTAGCCAGAATACATAAACCAGAACCTGAATAGCTGCCTTTTATCATTTTAAACCTAAATAAAACTAAATTTCTTCTGAAAGGATAACAAGCCTGGGTTTGTGTCCAGGAACACGGTCCAACCTCCAGCAGCTTATGGCATCTCTGGTACAGCAGATCACGAGGGGATCGACTCTGGAACACTTGTTGGGAAGACAGCCAAAAATTTTCCGAGGAATCCAGCCTCTGCAGGACAAACCATGATTTTAACCATGTTTGATGAATAGATAAATAAATAAAATCCCAGCTAAACATGAATGTATTTTCAAAGCCTTTCTTTTTCTTTCCATGGATTTTCTCTCTGCTTTCTTGATTTTTGCTTGTTACATCAAAGAAGGTAGAAGACATAAAAAGGGCATAGAATATTTTATAATTGGGGAAAAAAAACCTATTAAACTGTTCTCACTCCAAGTTTTCTTTTGCTATATGTTGTTACATGTAGATATAGATGCATATAGCTATATCGAGACATACGTACATATATACATACATACACACATGCAATGCCAGATCCTCTGCGGATGGAAACAACAGTTATTATTTATAATAAATTGTTTTGTCACAGGATGAGTATGTGTCTGGTAGGGACATATACAATATCACAAGTATAAAAAATACAAGTTAAAAAATGCTATCCTATTTATGTATTAAAATCTAAATCTAAATATGTGTATATATATATACATGCATATATATATATACACACAAATATGCAAGAGACTGGTTTGCAACTATCTGTCGTTCTATCTGTCCATTTATCTATGTAATTTCAAACTATTCCTGTAATACCATGATGCTTTACTGCCATGAAACTCATTTCATATTCCATCAGTCCCTTTGAAAATGATGAAGTGAGATCATTTACCCTGTTCTTGTTAATGGGCTGGGCTTTTTATTCTTACTACAACAAAATGAGAGAATAGCTTGGCAAATTCATATCCATTACTACAACAGATGTACCGCAGTGATACCAGTCAGATCATGTTTAATATTTGTGCTAATAAAGAAAAATATTCTGTCACTTGACAAAGTCTGAAATGAGAAAAGTTGGTGCATTTTCTTTCTGACTGAAAGTATGCCTGACCTCCAAAGTTCACAGCTTTTTGTGAGAACTCCTGCAAAGTTCAAGAATGCTTAGGCGCATATGACTTTGTTTGGGACTTGTGTAAGTCTGGAGATATCTACTTTTAGCATAAGGCGGTAATTAATAATACTTTGCAGGCATCCAAATGTCTCTAAGCCTTCTGCAAAATTTAATTAATACTTATAACAACCTGGAGAGGTAGTCATGGGAGATAAAGGAATCCTTTCACATGAATTGAAATGCAGCTGTCCTCGGACTGGCGTGTAGCAGCTGTTTAACAGGAGGGGGAAGCACAGTTTAAGGCTGGAGATGAGCTAAGAGGAAATTTCAGCAGCAAAAGTAGAGCGTCCAAGGTTGGTTGAAGGGTGGACATTATGGCAAATGCTTTGTTGACTGTATCACGATTCCAAATATCTGACTTACAGTAACTGTTGTTCGTTGTAGATTGAGTAGAGAAATAGACACTTTGCTAATGGATGCCCTCTCTGTACTTAGATGGACAGATAATTAATTAAACGAATCGGATGCAAACAAAATTATATTTTGACAGAAATGATGGTACTTCTGATTTCCCCGATGTGATCATAGCATCCCAACTCAGAGAAAATCTATTCTACTAGTTTTGAAACAGTTGCTTGAGGATGTGTGGAGGGGAAGAAGTAATATTTATTTGAAATAAAGCTGTCATTTTAGTTCTCAAATAACAAGATGTCATTATAAAATCAAAATAATGTAAGTTCCTATTATAAGTTCACTTTTGATAGAGGTATCTAAGCATTTTGGAGGCCTTATTTGCAGTTGTGGCTGGAGGTCTTTGAGCAGGTAAATGTGTTCACAGAGCAATTTTCCATTACATGCACTTCGAAAGTGATGATCATGGATATTGGAGTTATCAGGGTCATTTCTGTATATAGAACAGTCCCTTTCCAGAGTTTCTGGCAGTGAAAGGTTTCAAGAAAATTGGCTTGTCATTATGGAAAGACAGTCAACAGCCACACAGGTTTATTGGGATGAGAGAATCTGCCCGCAGAGTGTGGGGGACTCTCCTCCCATCGTGCTTGGTCTGGAACCCTCAGAGATTTACAACACGTTTGGATGACTCTGGCTGTTGATGTGGCTTTATGAAGGCATCCATTGTAGTTCACTTTCATTAGTGCCATATTAAGGGCTTAGAAGCTAATACAACTCTCCATTTTCTGCTGTTGTAGTTCAGATAATATTAATATATTAAATATCATTGCTTTCAAATGACTTGTGATAAAGGGAGTCAGCAATATTCCCCTGGGTTATTTCCTTCATTTAAAGAGACATGCTTCTCCTGCAGAGCGGTAGTGGCAATAGTATTTTGACAAACAGCTATAAAACAAGAAAAAGTCCTACTTTCCAGTGTTAATCCATCAGGAAGCTTTTAGAGATTCATCTAGTCTGCAATATTCATAGGCAGCAAAATGTCCTGAATGCCCTACAGAATTTGTGCAGAGTCAGGCAGGTGATTGATAGTGAAGTTCTGTTCTGAGTCACTCACAGTATGTAATTCTATTTGTCTTGCCAAACACTAAAGAGCAAGCAACTCATAAAATGTAAAGGTAACGGGGCTCGTATTTTCCCCCATTTAAGAAAGAACCTGGTGTCTCTACTTCACTGTACTTGACTGAATGTAACAAATTTCCATTAAATCAAAGGAGAAAGGCGCAGTGTTCCTTGTGGAGCACTTAGAAACTGTATTAGGCGGGTGTCATTTATTGTATCATATATATTTGTGTATATGATTTCAAAAAACTTCTCCCCATTTTTACATCGTAAATGTCTGAGATAAATCAATAGATAGCTCTCTCACTTCATTTATAATGACATTGAAAATATAGTGAATATCCTACCATCCTACCAGTCCTTAAGTAAAAAAGCCCAGCAATCCCAATACTTCACTAAAATACCTTTTAGTCAGTAAATGCTGTTTTAATTTACCTGGTTATACTACAACAAAGGAGGTAATGAAATACACACATCAGGTTTGGTTACCTACTTGTGTTAAAATACCATGTGGGGGATTTTTTTGTTTGTTTGGTTATACTACAACAAAGGAGGTAATGAAATACACACATCAGGTTTGGTTACCTACTTGTGTTAAAATGGGTGAAAAAGAAGAAAACACAAATAAAGTAATGAAGGTCTCATCCACCCCATACGGAGGGAAAGTCAGAGTACAGGCGGGAAGAAAAAAGGAGGAAATTAAGAACAGAGGAGTGCAGAGCAGCACAGAAAACAACTTTGTTTCTCTAAAACAATTATTTTTTATTCAGCAGCAACTTTCTGTTGCCCTACAATATTTGCGCTTGGACAATGTTCATCTGTTAGCTTGTTTATTGAATAATACCCTGGTTTATTTTTCAAAAAACATTATTTCACTTGCTTTTTTTTGCTGTTTGCCTACTTTTGCCTGCTAAATCAGGCGAGTGGAGGAAAGCGTGAGCTTTTCCACTTTTATATAGAACAATTTTATTTACTGGTAAAATTATGCATGGCACAAAATGGTTCATAGAATTGCCACAAATTACACACCAATTCACCCTCCCAAATGTAGTCTAGATGAACCAACAAATACACTATAAATTCAGAAGTGTTTCCACATGCAGGCCTTGTTTTATGCATTCTTATTCCTCTAAGCCTCATTGAAATCAGTAATGCAAGCATCCTCTTCCAATCAGCAGCAAAGACAATTGAAAAAATTACAAAAAACAATAAGCTGTAAAAGTAGGATTAGTGCCTTCTGGCAAGATATTAATGGTACTGATTATACTCATGTCCCGATAAAGAATCAATGGGCCAGATCCTCAGCTGATACAAAGTGATGTCAGCAGAGCTGCACTCCTTTAGTATCCCAGGTGAAGATCACTTTCTATTTAGGGAAAGCCATGGTGCATCCTTCATTCCGGAACCTAATTACCTGGAAATGGTGGGGAAGAACAGAAAAGCCTGTTACTTAATAGGTCTGTATCTGAGCAGATGAAAGGTTTATTAATGCCTGCCATCAGTACCCCTGAGTGTGCTGTAGTTAAACAGAAGGATACCTGCAAAAGGTACAGTTGGCCAAAAATAAGTCACCTGCTTCTCTGCTTAAAATATGAATATAGAAAGAGGGATAAAATTCACACTCGTTATTACCTGGATTCTGGGTCCCATCATGAAGCCCATGTAACTTCTACTCTGTGACCAGGCTGATGGTCGAAACTCTGGTTAATTCCAGCGTGGCTGGTACCGCCGTGCAATAAGGTCAACAGACAGACTCAGGCTGTGATTTCTGTGCTCTGGGCAAGTGTAAAGGAAGGTAGAGTAAATGCCTTTCACAGCCGTTTTTGTGGGCAAAACTGTATGGTAGAAAGGTTAATTATTTACACTGTCTGCCAGCAGTGTAAGAACAGCGTGTGTTCAGAGCGGGAGTCAGGCTCCTGCCGAGGAATATGATCAAGATAAAACAAATGCCAAGAGACTGATAAAACAATGCAAATGACGATACTTGCCTGGCTTGGGAGAGCAGATGGAACAGGACAGAAATACTAATAGGGTGAGGTCATTCTATGAGGATGTCACCGTATAGAGGCAAGAATATTAACAACAACAAAGCCCGATAAAGGACAAAAATGGAATTATCACATGAATAGAATACACATTTACGTAGAATGCAGTTATAGATAGTTGGTAAGATAGTTTGATGAGAGCTTTAATGAAGAGCTTAGTAAAGGTGAACAACCATTGGTTGAGCTCACTGGTGAGGAGCCGAGTTTTGACAAGTTCCAAGAGGCATCAGGAGTTTTCAAACAACAAAGCTTCTGGTAACAAGCCACTGAATTCCACCGAAGTATTAAATACACGAAGGGAGAAGTCAAACAAAGTCTACACATTCACTTTGTCTGTTTGGAGGTTTGAAAAGAAACCAGAGGACTTTTCAGAAGTGGCTATACACCCAGTTTTGAAAAAGGAAGATAAAATGAAAGAAGTGTGAAGGTATTCTGTTCCTGTTTAAGGCTGATAACAGCCTGTCTCCGACGTCCTTTTCCATGGACTGATTCATCCTAGAAAGGCGATACAAGTCAGATCATTCTAGAATCAATATGCATTCCAGCAGAAGATGTTCAAATTTAGCTACTACTTGAGAAAACGAAGAAATATAGCCAGAATACACACATAACCAGAATATACACATATATAGGACTAAAAGCAGCAAATATGAATGAACAACAATAAGGAAAATATCCTAAAATATTCCTAATATAGTGTCAGTCTGTGAGAGAGGCCTTGTAAGGCCTACAGAACCAGGGCCTCAGTGAGACGTGAATTTCAGCAGGCCTCAGGAATGATAAAATTAAATGGTAAATAAATGGTAAATTTCTCTATGTGTGCCCCCAACACTAGGAACTGAAGGTCAGGCTGATGAGGGGGCTGCAACAAATGCCCTGACTCATATGGGAAGCCTTCCTTGGTAAGGGAGCTTTCTTGAGACGCTAAATAAATGTGAATGTAGCAGCTAAACGCAGAAGAGCTGATCTTAGCAAAAAGCTAGACATTGAATTGAATTTTGCTTACTTCTTAGTGAAATATCCATGATTTTTTGTCCTCAGATGTTGTTTGGAAGTATTTTCTGGTACTGCCCAATCAACTGACACTCATATGCGTATCCTTGGGCAATATTTCTGCCTTTGTTCTATTACCATAACCATCATAACCCCTATCCCCTACTGCTGTTACAATGCTTGTTCAGTGGAGATCTACATATCACACATATACTTTTGTAGAACTTATTATCCCTTATATTTAAAAAGAAAACGTAGCTTCTCATTTCTCTCTTTGAACAGGCGCTTTTCTTTTCTGACAATGGCTGATACAGAACAAAGATTCCCTTCTCACAGAGCTTTTTTTTTGCTTACCACATTATCCACAGCTTCCCTGTTTTTCACCTTCAGTATTTTAAAAGGCAGAAATTGAACTGGGTTTGATACATTTCATTTCATCTGAGAAATAAAAGAAATGCAGGGTTGAAAGTTGAGAGATGTACAAAGGGTTATTGGAATCTATGACTTCTCGTGCACCTTTGTCTTCTGTATGGCTTTCCTCTTAATATTAAAAGCTGATCATTCAGTACAAAGTATAGCAGAGAAAAAATACTCAGAAGTCACTTTTTGCTATATTCAATAAATATAATAACTCTAAGATGTGCTATCATTTTATAAACCTATGTGGAAGACTATTTTGACTGCTTTGATATATAGAGTTTGACAAATAGATACGTTTATGTCTCTGCGTATACAAATGGATTACAGAGTATAATTTATAAAAAAGAAATACACTCACTTGCCAGATACAGGGGCTTCTTCTCCCACTTAAAAGTTACTGCTTTTTTTAACACTGTGGAGCTATTTACTTTGAAATTGTAAGAAATAGAAATCGAACTTTTTCTGATCCTGATAACTTGCGCTTTGTGTTTGGTGTCTGACAAGTCCCTTTCCAGTAGTTTTTCTTTATGTTATTCTGCCTCCACATACAGAGAATGTTACAATTTTGGCCTGACTTACAAGAGTTTAGGAATGCATTTTCACTTCCTTCCCAGGGGGCATTGTTATCCTTTAGCAACTCTATTGTCTGGTGCAGCAGAAGGAAGCTTGCCGCTTTGATGTGGATTCCTTTTAAAGCAGAGCAGTGATTTAAGCTAGTGGTCCAGAGTTGCAGAGAGTCAAAAACAAACAGTGCCATTTCAGAGAACATTCATGAATTCAGCTTCAGGAACAAAAATGAATACTCATGGCCAAAGGATATAATAGTAACATTAAATTTTATCTTTTGATGGGTCACTTAAAAACTAGCGATATGAAAGGCAGCACAACTGAGAGCATATTATCCTTATAATTAAACCACGAGTCACCTGGTAAAAAAACATTATTTCTTAAAATTCACACAAATTATCTACTTCTGTTTAAATTTGAAAGAGAAAGATGACAAGTTAATGGGATCTACAATAACACTTTGGTTGAGACTAAATTAGTGGGAGCCATCATTTTGCATGTTATTAATCTTTTTCTACTGAAATTGTTTTAGCAAATCACTTTTCACACTTTTCCGCTTGTGTTTGGCAGCTGAATCCAAACTCTCTGGGATGAAATTGGTTGCTCTGGTTTACTCTCATGTGTGGTTGAGAACTTAAATCACACCCAGTTACCACCTACTTTGGCACAATTGTCTATGAACAGAAAGACCAGAATTAGCATAACTACCAACTAAGAATGAGATGAATTATTTCTAGAAGGATACACCTTGGCACCATCAAGTTGTTCTGCATTGCTTGGACGCAGTAGTAAAGCTTAACTTCTGGGGATGCATACTCTGCAGCCAGAAAAAAAGAGAAAAAAAGTAATTTTTCTATGTATAGTGTGGAAACCTGCCTCTGAAAACCTTCATTGGAAGTAGTCAAGTGTCAGACGTGAATCCTGGCCTAATGGCCAGGCCCAGGGAGTCCAGTCACTCCGGTGCACCACAGGGATTGATACTGGGATCAGTGCCGCTTGACAACTCCATGAATGATCTGGAGGATGGGGCAGAGCACACCCTCAGCAAGTTAGCAGATAATACAAAACCTGGAGGAGTGGCTGATACCGCAGAGGGTTGTGCTGCCATCCAGAGGGACCCGAGCAGGCTGGAGAACTGGGCTGACAGGAACCTCTGGAAGTTCAACCAAGAGAAATGCCAATTCCTGCATCTGGGGAGGAACATGTACCGCTATGTGCTGGGGCCAACCAGCTGGAAAGCAGCTCTGCAGAGAAGGACCTCGGGGTCACGGTGGACAGCAAGCTGTCCATGAGCCAGCAGTGCACCGTCATGGCAAAGGATGCCAACAGCATCCTGGGATGCATTAGCAGGAGTTCTGCCAGCAGGTTGAGGGAGGTCATCCTTCCCCTCTGCTCAGCGCTGGCAAGGACACACCTGGAGTGCTGGTTCCTGTTCTGGGCTCCCTGGTACAAGAGAGACATGGACATACTGGAGCCACGAAAATGATGAAAGGACTGGAGCATCTCTTCTGTGAGGAAAGGCTGAGAGAGCTGGGACTGTTTAGCCTGGAGAAGAGAAGGCTCAAGGGGGATCTTATCAACTTGTAAAATAACTGATGGGAGACAATGAAGAAGAGGGAGCCAGACTCTTCTCAGTGGTGCTGAGTGACAGGACAAGAAGCAATGAACACAAATTAAGAAGCATGAAATTCCATCTGAACACAAGAAAAACTTTTTACTATGCGAGTGGTCAAACACTGGAACAGTTTGCCCAGACAGGCTGTGGAGAATGCATCTGTGGAGATATCAGAAGCTGTCTGGACATGGTCCTGGGCTACCTTCTCTAGCTGACTCTGCTTAAGCAGGTTGAAGTGGATGATTCCAAGATGTCCCTTCCAACTTAAATGGTTCTGTGTGATTCTCTGCAATTTGATGGAGGATTTCACATTGTGCCATTCGTTCAGTCCTAGGTATCAGTAATAACAGTTGCTTCAAAACTTAATATTATCTTGTTAATACTTCTGGACAACTTCCTCACCCTCTCAGTTGACATACTGTGGGTTTTACCAGCTGATTTGATGGAAGCCGTTGGTAGAGAATCAAAGGGACTCATCTGTAGACAGCTAATCCTAAATCTCTGAAACTATGTCTCATGCCAGGGAAAACAGACAACAGTTTTCGAAATTAATATACCTCAGAACTGAACTGGTGATGGTGTATCCCCTTAGCCATAGGCATAAGCACTGGGAGCAAGCTGCAGATGTGACATTCCTGGCCGGGAAAGCAACAACTGAAATGCACATTAGACACCATATTCCGTCTCTTGGCTGCTTAAACTCGTGCCCATCTGTCAGCGTGGCAGTATGCCGGTTAACGGCGCTCTATGCCAGTTTTTCATGTCTTGGGATAAACTGGAGATAGACTTAGGTGTGCAGCTTGAGCATGACACTAAATATAATCTCTTCTGCAGGAGCCACTGCGTGGATGATGGTATGAAGATGTCAATGACTGCCATCTCTTGTGATTTTTACTCACTGACATAAATGTCAAAGATGTGACAGACAAGGCTAGAAAACTAAGAAAGACTTTGAGAGCAGTTGCTGCCAGAAGGACAGTTTGCATTTTGTGGACAATGTGAAAGATCCTTTAAGACTGCCAGCAATGTAAAGTGCAATCTTAGCGGTCCAGCAGTATACAGAATATTTTCTTCAGAAGCAGAACGCAGAGGATATACTTTTATGAAAGGCATTCAGGACAGGATTTCAGCGACAAATATTCCAGACTAGCTCTCAATGCCATTTTGTGCAGCTGAGAACTTAAGCTCCGGTGCAACGACTGGTATCAAGCTGTGATTGTGAAAAAAATATTTTGCTAGCCAGCTTTTTTGTTATCACTTTATACAGATAAATTTCAACCTGCTCATGAACTGTTTGCTTGCTATTGATAGCATTTCAGGAGTGTGAAGTGTCCTTTAACAGAGAGTTTTCCTTTTGCTTCTCGCTATCAGCTCTGCTACAGTAAGGAAATTATGTTCTTAACATGTTTTACTAGAGATGAATTTAAAGTTTGGCATGAGCTAAAGTGCTTTGTTGAACTGAACGCTGAGAGTATAATCTTCATAAATTGCTTGCATTAATCAAAAAGTGCTAATTAGTAAATAAGCTTCATTTTGGAAAAGGCTGCATTCATTCATTAAGTTTAAATAAAAACCTTCTTCCCTCTGAGTGGTCCAAGTAAAGAAGATGACAGATCACAGCCCAAATATTGAGGGGAGCTAAGAGCTCCCTATTAAATGTTTCCAACAGGCAGATCTCACCGGGAGGAGGTGGAGTTGCCTAATGCTCCGTTAGGTGCTGGATGTTGGATACCTGTGGGGAAGCAGGGCAAGACAAGCTTTCAACCAGCAGCGCAACTGTTGAACTTGATGGAACATTGGTTCATCTGTAGTTTTTCTTTTTCACGCTAGGGGACTGTAGCTGAGAGCCTCAGACCTTGTCCATCATGATGAAATGGCTCATGTCCATTTGAGCCCATGCTCAAAACCTGTTGTCTGGGTTTTGAAAAGAACAGACATTATTTTGCTCAAGTCTGCTGGCGTGTGAGCTCCGGGGAAGCAGCCACCGTTTGTTCTGCAAGGCTGAGACACAACTCCATGTGCCCACTGCTCTTCCAGGCATAAAACAGCCCTGTTTATGCAGAGCTGGAGGAAAAGTAAGGAGAAAGCACCAGAGATGCTCCCGATGTTTGGATGGTTGGGAAGGCAGGCTCTGGGAACCGGAGAGGAGCTGCAGAACAGTAGTAAGGATGTAGGTATGGTCAAGGCTGCAGCAGTCGGAACAGATGGCAGCCAAGGAGCAGGACAGACACCTTCAGCTCACCCCAGGAAGACTGTGCCTGAAGAAGAATGAAATATTATGTTAATTTTCGTTGCAAAAAGAGGTGCCTGTCTGCTTGTCCATCTGCCTACGCGTGGCTCTGAGGTGGCTCCAGTGAATGGTGAGAGGAACACTTCCCGTATTCGATACATGAATTCTCACACCCACCCTCCCCGTCCCCCAGTGCAGAAATGCTCCTGTTCCCATTTTACAGATGTGAAAGCTGGGCTTTGCTCTGAAAAGGGAGATACCTGCAATATTTGCAGCAAGGCATTTATTTTTGAACAAATTAAGCTGTGGGGAGTCCAGCGTTTATGCTCTAAGCTGAGCGGTCCACTCAAATAAGTACTGATTTCCCAGAAATATTTGCAACAAAGTGAGTGGAGAGAGACATAGAATTTCTGTCTGAATTGTTCACGATATTGCCACTCAAACTGTTATTGAACTGTTCAACTCCAGACTTACCAGCAGATTTGACAGGAAATACACTGCCAGAAATTTTATGAGATCTTCATTGCTCCTGCCAGAATGTGAATATTAAGTACATAAAAGTAAGCTTCAGCCTGTAGTTTTAAATAACTTTCACATTTATTTTTTCTTTTATAACTCTTTGAGATGCAAATTTACTTCCTATGATCAAACTTCTATTGTCTTTGATAGTAGTTTTCCCAAAATAAATCAAACCCTGCTGATCTTGACCAACACAAATTTTCATTGGAAGCAGTTGAGCATTTTTTTTTAATATAAAAAAAATCTAAGCAGGATTTTTCCCTCAGTGTTTGAATGTAGGACATCTCAAACAGTTTTATAAATAGTAAACAGAATCATTTAAAAAGAAAAAAAAAAAGTATTTCAAAGACAATGATGATGGTAATGGAGATATAGTTTTAATCGTGAGATTAGAAGTTTTTTGCTTTTTTATGCTCTTTTAAGATCATAGAGTTCAGTTAAAGCATTCTAAACAGTGATATAGAAATAATTTAACAATGCAAATATGGTAATTGTTTTTATTTTGTTTAAGTTGAAAAGACTGATTTTTCTTTTACAGCAGCGACTGATCATTTTGTTTTAATAAGTGCAGTTTTCTGCTTACTGCTTTTAGAAGCTGTGTTTAAAAATACTGTAATATAAGTGAGAGTAGGTGAGCCTTCAACTGTTTTATGTGTCAACCCAAAAATCAAAAATATATGAAAAAATATTCAAACCACCTTTCCAAAGGAACACCAGAGAGCTTTCCGTGGCAGTTGGCAGATCCATAAAGGCATTATTTTGCAGATATTATTGTTGATAGGTTTGATATACAGCGTAGTTTGTCCAAGCCAATGGGATATTGTCCTCTTAACAAATCTCATCATGCCAGCAGTGTTGCTTCTATAGGGTGGCTTATCAGCTCCAACCAGAGTCTGCTACACTTGCACTTGCCTTCATAGCCTGAGAGGAAAATAAATTGTTCCCAAGCAGTTAATAAGAAAGAATTATTGTGAGTGAGATGCATGACATTATGAGAAAGCATGGTGTTTTACTGGCTAAATGTTTCTTTGCAGCCGTCCCCATCTTTGCTCACTTGGCAACATTCCCCCTTCTCTCCCCCTCCCTCCCGCGAAAACATCCACCGCGGGTTCAGTGTAAATGAAATGAACATTTCATTTCTGGAACAGAGTCTCTTTAAACACCGTTACTGATGTGCTATTCTATTTCAAGAAGTGTACTTATGACATTTCTCCTCTGCATTTTAATACAGACATAGGAGCGGGCCGGAGAAGCATTCCAGCGCTGTCTGTGTTATGACAACATGCATCTTCATTTTTGCTATCTATGCAGTTATAAATGAGCATATACAAATATATCACCTACTACATGAACAGTAGAGCTGAATACAGCCCTCCATTTTCTGTGGGTTAGCAGAGCCCTGGAAAATTAGGGAATTATGGGCCAAATGCTTCTGACTTTATATATGTAAGTGGGTCCATTTAAATGAATGGAGCCACACAGGTAGTAACGGTGAGTGGCATTTGGTCTTTCAGTCAATTCCTCACAAACATTGTCTGGGAATCAAAAAAAGAAAGGGGTCTTTGATAAACTGTGAGCTCAGGTGATGGCTAATAAATACCAAGGGAAGCGTAGGCATACTGTCATACAGCGTTACTGTCTTTTAGGGTGGTATGTGCATAAGGTCTTGATTAGCCAAGCAATTAAGCCCACCTTTAGCTTTCCAGCCCTGGTCAAATCACGTTTTGGGTAAGGAGAAATGCAAATAGGAAAATCAGATATCATATCTTTAATTGCATTTATACAATTCTGATTCTTCACAACTCAGCCATACGCCCATTTGTTATCCCAGTGCTGCCATGCAGGGTGTCTCAGAAAGAACTGAGAATTCTTATGCAGAAACCACATCTGAGGGAATTGTTCAGTATTTTATTGCTTTGAAATGGAAAGTGACTCTGAAGATCAAAGCACCAGAGGAAAACACTGATAAATACAACACTATTACAACTCCTAAATGTTCTGGACTTCCTCAGTATCTGTAACCCGTGGATCTCAAAAAATTCTCAAATATTATTTAAACCTTTTAACATGCTTGCAGACATAGTTATTCAGGTTTACACGTAGATAATATTACCAGCAGCAATGATGACCGAGCCTGTGAGAGGCTCTATATGGCACAGCTGCCTCTGTTTGCAGGGGACTGACCGAGGAAGTACCATGTAGCTCTGCAGATTTTTGAGACCACACAGTCCATTTCTAACACAGCTGGAAAATGAACCCAAATCCTTCTTGTCAGCATTCCAGCAGCAATGATGACCGAGCCTGTGAGAGGCTCTATATGGCACAGCTGCCTCTGTTTGCAGGGGACTGACCGAGGAACTTCCATGTAGCTCTGCAGATTTTTGAGACCACACAGTCCATTTCTAACAC
>KZ509762.1:11560-36190 GCA_002844005.1 Limosa lapponica baueri | reverse complement strand
AAAAAAATCTCACAGAGAAAGGTAAAATAAAATATCTCTTAGTTCCCCAGAAAATCAATAAGAATGATGAATATGCTCTGAAAGTATTCTCCCACAAGGTTCTTTTTCCTTTCAAATTACCATTATAAAAGAGCTAGCTAGGTTTTCAAGCCTCTTCTGATCATTTTTGTTTTCCCCCAAAGAAAAGAACTGCTAGGATTTTCTTTATTTAATGAGGACAGTTTAAGACAATGTTGGAAAACCTTCATGCTTTTGTTAGTATTAGCATTTGAAAGAGGTAAGTATAATAATAATCATTACTAAAATAAAAGATGAGGTGGTCTAACGAAAAAATCCAGAAAAAGTTTGAATGAAGGACTGAGTGAGAAGAAAGACAAAAGAGAAGGGAATAAAAAACCCACCACAAAACAGTAAAACATGTTTATATTTTTAATATAAATACTTATGATAATTTTTAAGGAAATACTAGTAACCAATAAAACTTGTTGTCGACTACTAGCCATTTGTACTACTAGCTTTTTAAAGCAAAAGCTGCTGCTGAGGTATTCCATTTAAAGATTAAAGGACAAACTAGAAAAAGGGAATTGTGCATTCATACACTGGATGAAACTT
This sequence comes from Limosa lapponica baueri, assembly GCA_002844005.1. NCBI lineage: Eukaryota > Metazoa > Chordata > Aves > Charadriiformes > Scolopacidae > Limosa > Limosa lapponica. The sequence continues at coordinate 35,578 of KZ509762.1, read as the reverse complement.
TTAGTGCGTTGAGAAAACACAATTGGTGGTTGCGAAGAATACAATGATACTTTATTTTGCAGGTTTATATTTGTATTTGCTTGTGCATGTTTGCAGGCAAGAATGCAAACCCTAAACCTTTCTGTCTGCATCTTATTCAGTCAGCCATGTGGCAGGTGCTACTCTGGTAAAATATTTGCACTAACCAAACTGTAACTACAAAGCATGCAGTGATGGATAGCACTGTCTTCCTGTGGAAACATTTTTATTTTTTTTTAAATAAGGAAATTCTAAACACACTTCCACCCATCCTACTGAATCACAGAATAACTGGATTAATTTCAAGTTGCAGTAATATCAGAGCAGTCACTAATTTTGCATGGAAAATAAATAAATAAATCCTACAAAGGCTTGACACTCTCCCAGCTCCTGAAATAATGCATTATTAAAAACAAATTATGGTGTGTCAAACTGCATCGCATTATGATGTGATGTGGATGTAAAGCAGACATAAATCCTAGACTTTGGGAAATAAATTTATGATGTGCTGTGTAGCTTCATGTCATGAAATGAAGTCACAAAATTATTGTAGAGTAGAAGCAGCTTTATTTCCCTCCAGTACATTTTTAACTCTTAGCTGAGCAAAACTTGTTCAGGAAAGGACTCTGATCCAGATTCTACTGACTTCATCAGATATTGCATCAGGACCTTTAGTCTAAGACAAAGATGAACAAGAACCATGTTAGCAATATAAAGGTTGTATCTACAGTACCCAACTCAGACAGATGTTGCAAAAATTAGTGAAAATTAGTGCATAGTCCTTGCATCTACGTGCTCAAAAATTATTTTACAGTCCAAGACCAAAGCAGAATCAGACTGGAGCAGAGAAGCAAAATTACTTGCCTAAGGTTGTACAATAGACAAAGTTTAGCAGGAGAAATAATACCATTTACTCTACAGCTTTTTATGGATCATGATCGAACCTTACATGTATTCTTCCTGATGACGCTTTAAATATCAGCCGGTTCAGTCAGAGAGTCTGACACTTGCAAATAGTACAGGTGAGCAGTAGTTTAACATTGTAGAGCAAAACATACCCTGCACGGAGGTCCAATAACTGCAAAAAAGTTTTGTCTCCACAAAGCTGTTCCAAGAAGAGCAACGACACTCAAAACTCACAACATGCCCCATAACTCACTGTATAAGATGCACTGTTTGCCAAAATCATATCCTTTCAGACAATTTTCTGGTTTTGTTTTTTTGGTTTTTTGTGTTTTTTTTTTAATATCCCTATAGGTACTAGAATCACAAGAGAAGGAAGGCAAAGCATGATTGCAATATGAGAACACAGAGAGAGAGAGTACACAGACTTCTCCTTGTTAATGTTTCCTACTTAGCTATAATACAGGTTTCCAATAGATCTGACCAGGGAGAATTCGTTGCAATAGCAGGTTTCTGCTTGACAGAAAAAGTCTTTGTATTGAAATTACTCTCCAGTCAGCATTTAATGTTTCCTTCAAAACCTGATAGTCATTTCAGTTTGTCTCTGACAAACGCACAAAGAATTTTACACCTAAGGTAAAATCAGAAATATTTTTATTTTCCCTGTCCTTGTCTCCCAAAGCTTTTTTTCTTTACCTGGACTTATCAGAATTTTGAGCTTCTCAAGTTTTGTCTAACTTGGCAACAAATCCATCACCAATTGACTACATCTCATTGACTTCAGTGGTGCTGAATTTGAATCAGTCCTGAATATGACAGAAAAAAATATTTAAACTATAAAGGGAAATCTTCTGGCACATTCTGCATTGCAGCTGCTTCCTGGCCTGCTGGCTGGAAACTGGCCTAGTATTTGCCAGTGCCAGCGTAGTGTGAGAAAACTTTTGCAGCCCTGAATGAAGTTTCCCCACTTGAACTCCATGTTGAGGGATAACTCCAGATGGATTAGTTAGCCAGCACTGACATTACAATATAATGTCACCTACATCTTTCTATTTTCCTTAGCAATTATTTGGGTCTTTGATCATTTTCAAGGATGATAATTCAACAGAACTTTGTTCAAGTATGTACCTTTCATACATACGGCAGACATTTAAAGGTCTCCCTTAATGACACAGATTTCAGATGGATGCTTCTGTCTAATCTGCTATTATACTAAAACTGGTAGCTTTTTAGAGAAGGAATTGTTTTTTTAATCATATGGGAATATTTTGACTAGAATATCTGGCCCCTGCCCAGTCAAAAGGACCATTCAAACTAATATTTTGTCTCTGGTAGTGACCAATACAGGATCCTCAGGGGACAGCTGAGGGCAGGTCAGATGAAGCACCCAGTCATACTTCCCCGAAATAACTATCCTGCATTTAAGATTTTTAAAACAGAGTCATTTCCCATTTTTCTCAAGGAGAATGTTAACAAAGAACATCTCTTGAAAATCCTCAGAAAATATAATTACTACTCAGAAAACATGATTGCAAGTAATGGACATCAGAAAATTACTGTGAGCTGATAAAGCTGTATCTTCAATATAAGTACTGCCTATCAATCTAGTGAGATGAAATCACAGGCTTATCCTATTATATGTTAAGGTACAGCATATATTGTACATGGTATATTTTAGATATCATTATCAGCTAGGTCATAAATTCACAAAAAACCTATTTTATAACCCTCTTGAATCACTATATACGCATGATGGTGTATGTGCCCTCTTATTTGCATTCATATTCAGTAGCCTGACATTTGAATTTAAATATGCATTCATATTTTGAAATAGCCTGATTTTTATAATAGCATGAAATCCATGAAAATACAAAGGATGAGTGCACCCTCATGCTTTAATTAACATTAGGTTAACCTGCGAAGTAATGAAATGTCAATTTCCACTGACTACTTGAGGGATAAGCTAGACCCTAAGGCCAGAAATATGTGTTGTCCAGTAGACTATAAAATAAATAAATAAAAAGGTCAGCTGTATCATTCTGAAGGGATCCAAGTACAAATCAATAGTGGCAAGTTTACTGGCTGTTAGTGTGCAAGCCATTGAGAAAACATAAGCCAATAGGCAAGTAGGAAGGGACTGTGGAGTACATATTAGCAGAAATATTTAGCATGAGACAAGACTAGTAAAAAAAGAAGTTTTCTCCTATGCACCACGTGCATCAGAAATACAATGTGTTGCCCCAGAATCTGTATTCTAATGCTATCAATAAATAAAATAATATTGTTTCTAAGATGCAGTGTTAATTTAACACTGAAAGAGTTCTGAGCACATTTATAATACAATTTACCGGTACAATAACAACACTACTATAAAAAATATAATTGCTAGAAGTACTGAGAGTATGACAGTGCACACTGCTGGTGGCATGCATTGAGGACTGCTGATGAAGCCCATTCCCTTCAGTGAACTGTAAAATAAAGCACTCTGTCTGATTTACTGTCTCCTGTGAATGAACTTGACAGCATAATTCTAGAATCTATTTTAGCTTCTGTTGGTCAATTAAAAAAAAGTGAACATGAAATTTAAGTTAGTTACATGAAGAGCTGTCAAGCAATCTATTACAAAGCAAAGCCAGTGTTTTGACTTGCCTTTGGAAACAATGCAGCAACTGATCTTTTTTTAAGTCTTCAACACATTGCATTATTTGAGCTACAATAAAAACAACAGAAAAATGTCCTTTAGGAATTCTCAGCAAGCACTGTGAAAGGCTGGTAACAAAATTAGTAATTTTTCCTGTGCTGTCTTCCACAAAATAAAATATACTTAAAGTAGTTTCTCCCTGTGAGAGTTACAAGTCATAATTGCTAATGAGCCTATTACAGAAGAATAGACTGCACACCAAAGAGGCATATGATATCTTCTAAAAATTACAGGTGAAGAAGTGACCATATAATCCGTTTCTAAAAGGGACAGATATTTGTTGCCTTCTTCAAAAGGGTTAAGAGTTTCTGATTAGCTTTTGGGTCATGTATCACACTTGGAGTGCCCAAGCTTAACGACACACTTCATTGAACTCCATCTAGCAAGCTTCATGCTTATGAAGGTGTTCCTCTTGATTGCTTTTCATCTGGGCTGCAGAGTGATTTGGTTGGAGGCTGACATTGATTAAGTGCAAGAGAACCATGTTTTACTGTGACAGCTGCTAGGCCTCTGTCAACAAATCAATGGGTTTTTTTTCCTTTTTACCCTGCGCTTTTTTTTTTTTTTTCCTTTTATTTCCCTGATCTTCTTAGCTCTCCTGTTAGCATCCTGCTGTTAGTGGAAATGAAAAACATCTTTATAGCTGTCTTGTGATTGAACATTTTCTGATTTGGCAATCACATAAAATGTTTATCTGATGGGAAGGAGGGTGTCTGTCCCTGGATTCTCCAGGGTACAGAGAATACAGAAGAAAAGAGTGTACAATACTGGAATACATGTTCTAAAAAAAAGAAAAAAGAAGCTGTTTTTTTCTGCATGAACTGATGCATGAATATTAATGGTGTCTGTGTAAATAGTATATCACTATATTATTGCACTAAATAGTCCCAGTTTTGAGCTGTGAAACTTGGCTTTGATGAAATTATGAAGGAAAGCTCCTTCCTGTTCTTTTTTAAAATACTTAAAACTAATCAGTCTATATTTCTGGTCATAAAGCTTTGTAGGATTCCAAGTTAATTTAAAATAACACTCAATGGACAAAGAGCTAAATTTTGTTTTTGTTGAAGTAATTTTACACACTTCACACATATTTTATATATTTGTTTCACATCAAGCACCACATTACAAATTTTCTACATGACCTCACGTTCTTGATTTTCTTAGTCTTTTTTCCAGACTTGTTTTAGAAACAGAGCAGAATTTTCTTTTTAAATTGCTAACTTTTTTCAAATTCATTTTCAAAAACTAATTAAAGAGTTTATTTATAAAAAAGCAATTAAAAACTTTTTCTTATATATGTTAGTTCTGCAGCAGGCAATGTTATCCACATGTGCTCAATTCTATGTGGTTAATTGGTTATTCCATGGTCTAAACCATATATTTTTATTTAATTAAAATTTAAAAAGTTAGGATTTTCAAATGAAATGTAACAGAGGTAAATCATTAGTCTGAGTTATTTTCCAAACACTTAGTAAGAAAATGTTATCTACAAACAGATAAGAAACTTTTTTGATTAAATCAAAGAAGCCTTCAAATTAAAAATACAACAAGAAAAAAAAAGTAAGAGGGAAAATTTATTGTCAAGTTGAATTTGCAGAGTAAGTAACAAGTATAAAATAGACATAAAAGTCCAGCACCAGATTACTTTTGGGTGATGCTACAAAATTCATAAAACACCATTGTATTGATGTTTTACTTTTGAAATATGAATGTTTTGATATAAAACCATGATGATTCCAATAGTTCTGGTGAATCATCTAAAGGCGTTCGTTGTTCTAGTGGAGCTTAGGCAGGCAAAATATTTCCACATGCAAGTGGTATAAAAGCCTTCCTTGTTGGCATCCCTTATCTTCCAGTTAAGAAAGATAAATTGAACACAAAAATGCACAGTTGCATACAAAAATTGCTCCATTAGAGTTATACTCATAAAAGTTTCAAATATATATTTATATATACATAAAACTTCCCCTCTGTGAAAACACTGAAAATTCAAAACAGTAGGATTTTTTTGTACAGAGAACTGCTCAGAGAGTGCTTCTGAATAAACAGGATTGTAACTCCTTTCTGTGCAAATGATGCCCCAAGAGGCAAAACATACATTTTGGAAACACAGAAGACAGCCAAAAAAATGGGATGTTATCATCAACTTAAGTAAAATTTCCTTTGAAATTTCTGACAGTAGCCAAACTTTTTAAGCTATATGGATCGCAGAAAAGCAACTTCTGTATGTCCTGCTACCCTTGACATACTAGTAAGACCTGCAAGCTTGACCATGCTTCAGATATCATACTGAATAATCAGAAGTACAATTACTTTTTTCTTACAAAGTAAAATTATTCTTTTACAAACAGTAGTACAATTTTATAGCAAATGGGGTTACATCAGGCTGGCAACCAGTCACTAGTGGGGTTCCCTTCAGCTCAATTTTAGGTCTGCTGCTCTTTAATGTTTATATAAATGATCTGGATGCAGGAATCATATGTGTATTAAGTAAGGCTGCTGACAATACTGAACTGGGAAGAACTGTGTGCTCCCTCTAGGGTTTAGAGGCCCTACAGAGAGATCTGGATAGAATAGGGAGCTGGGCAATCACCAGCTGTACGAAATTTAACAAGAGCAAGTGCAGAATTCCCCACCTGTGAAAGTGTAATCCTGGTTATAAGTATGAACTGAGGGAACAAGAGGCTGGAGAGCAGACCACACAAAAAGAGATCTGGAGGTTTGGTTTGACAGCAAGTTGAATATGAGTCAACAGCATGCCCTGGAAGCCAAAAGGGACTCAATGATTCTTGTGGGTCCCTTCCAACTAGAGATTTTCTTTGATTCTATGCAAGAAGTCCTACTTGCAAAAATTTGGTTTTGATCTTTAGTAAAGTAGTCTTTAGCAGAAAAGAATACAGTGAAAAATTGTGTTGACAACACATTCATATCTTCTCGTCTTCCTTCCTTGCAAAATTTCCAACCTTTACCTGAGCGACTAATGTCTTCTTCTACCAAATGTAAAAGCATATGTACTGGAAAAGAAAGGATATGTTAATTAAAAAAATTTAAAGGACTTTGAATTGTAGGCACTTCTGAATATTTATCAAAATACAACCACTCAGGGACCACAAAAATTGTATATCCATTTTCCAACACTTCACTGTGGTTTATATTTGAAAATTAGGGTCCTGTTACTGCAAAGAAATTTTGAAGATATTAAATATATCTAAGTCATGTAAAGATTCCAAACTGTTGAAATAGTATGAATAAGTAAAAAAACAACGTGAAATTTCTCAGTGAAATATTACTAAAGTTGCTTACAGATGAAAAGTTTGACATCAGCTTTCATACTTATGGTATTTAAGGAAGGACAGGGAGGATCACAGATCTATCTGATAAACAATGAATAAAGTCTATTTCAATACTGACAGTAGGACACACTCTGAGAGGTTTTTTTTTTCTCCAATTAGGAAAACTTTGGTTTAAGCCTAGGTGAACCTACAGACACTTCTGTGGCTATCACCACCAAAAAAAATATTATTGTGATTCTTTATCAAAATTCCACTCAAGTACACGTACTGATGATTACCGAAAACTTCTGGCCAATGACAAAATAAAAAAATTTTAAAAATAAAAAAACCATCCTCCCCCAAATCACAAAAAAAGTCTTCCAAAAAAACCCTAGACAAGTGAGACAAATGTACTTTTTTGAGCATTTACCCATCTTTGCATAGCAGATGTTAGACTACCCATACTTGAACCAGTATGAATTATTTCCCATTTTAACCCCTTTCTGGAATGCAGTTTGAGTCAAAAAGAAAAAGAAAGAAACTACATTCATGATGCAAATTATTCTATGCACTGATTACCTCATCATTAATATTTCAGCTCAGACACAGCTAAAGATGACTGGAAACCTAAGAAATTTCAAACTTTTAAAGAACTTGTAGCAATTATAAAATTAATATTTCTGTACCAAGTCAGAATCAAAGATCTTTTATAAGGGAATTTAGACCTCAAAAAATGTTTCAAAAAGCTAAGGAAAAAGGTATCACAGCTTCTCTTCTCCCTGCTTTGAAATCTACAACAAGGATTCTCCAGCTAGATCGTACCCAGTCAACAAGGGACAAGAAAGTAGTTCATTAGAAATAAACAAAAATTAGTTGTGCTTGTAGCTGTGGGAGAGTAGGGATCTTTCAGCAAAATCACAGTGCAGTTCAGGAAAGGAGTACGAAACAGAAATGATATTTTGCTTGCCAAGCCTCTTCTGCCTATTTATGATATTCATTCTGCTATGTAAGCTCCCAGTGCCCTCAAGAAAATAAACTTTGTTATTTGGCACTAAAATTGTGATGACCTACAGAACTCAAATAGTGTGTAGTACCACAGTCATGCTCTGTTGCCATTGCCAATTTACCTGAATTTCCCAGAGCTCAAAGTAGATGTAGCAAAGCAAAAGCATTGATGCTTGCTGCACCACCAGGGTACTTTCCATTCTAGGAATTGAAAGCCCTCCACCCCCAACCCTAACTGTATTGCAGTATCTTTAGAAGAGCTTCATTCCTTGTCTTATTTTCTGCCAAGTTATTCCTACCTTTTATTTTCCCTGGTCCACCTTTTATAGGAACTGATAGAAGAGCTATGGTTAATCAAATAGTTAGTCTTCTCATTCCGGGTATGAAATACCTCCTGTTCAGAGTAAAGATGTATATCTGGCTCAGTCCCATCTCAGGTGACCACTGAAATAAATAGCATGAAGGAGCAACACTATAATTTCCTCTGTTTGGGTTCTGTAAATGATGCCTGAATTCTCTTATGAACTTAGCTTAAAAGCATTGACTTTAGAATTGTGCACATGTCCTGCCAACAAAAACTTACCTACTCAGGGCATTTTCCCTTTTTGTAATAGCTATTACTTCACTGAAAATTCCTTTCTGGTGAATAACTGGAAGGGAACATTAAGAAGAATAAATTATTTTAAACAAATGAACATCATTTGGCCTAGTTTCACTCTGCGGAGAAGCCTCTACAGTTTTCTAGCCTAAGGATGGGCTGAAAAATGTTACACAGCACTGCTGTGCTCTGCTGTCAGTTTCTAATTTTACAGTTCTTTTGGCAAAGGCACATATTAGCCTGGTGCAGCCATATGTTTATATTCACATATACAAATATACATATATATGTATGTCTTAGAATGTAAAAAGTAATAACGGATCAGGATATTTTTCCCCTCAGTGGAGCAGAGCAAACATCATGAAAACCAACAGCTCACTTTCTTCCAGTGAGAGGTGAAGGGGGCTAATGTTTTTATTATTTACTTATTTTGGATCTAAGAAAAAGCTAAATATATTTCTTCTGTCACAACTTCACTACTGAAGTCCAGAGTCTGATCAGTCCAGACTTCCCAAACTCTACCTTCTACAGTTCTCTCTCCTTATTATAACACTAGTCTAAGTCTCTGCAGTAAGAAATGAGTCTTTAGGAATTACTAGGGCTTTACTAAATTAAAGAGTGACGTCAGAACTTACATACTAATTAAATCCTAATTCCACCTGCAAAATAGGTTAGTTTGGATTCAGGTTTTTCCACATGCCAGATCACTCTGTAAAATCTTCCCTTCTAGAAAGAAAAAATTCTTACTCAGAAAGAGGAATAGAGTGGAGAGTCATGCAAGTTTTATTCTAGGGTCTTTCTTTTACCTGAGATGGATTACTAAGAAAGGAAATGAAGGAATTGAAAAGCTCATCAAATCCCTGATGTCTTCTTTCAGTTACAAAAGATTTCTGAGAGCATCATCTCAGTTTCCATAAAAATCCTAGTGTTTCATTATGCATTTTAACCAAATCCTACTTCAATTCCATTCATTCCTCATCAGGAAAGGCAAAGAACATGACCCTTTAAGGTGAAAACTTGCTGTGTACCAAATGTCTCATGTCCACACCAAGATTGCCTGTAATCACGCAAACCTGAAGACTGAACTGCCAGATGAAATACAAAAATGTACTATTTAAAGTGTAGTCATACATATATAGCACAGATACTTTCAAAGTCACTATCTTTTATGGAGGATGATCTTCCAATATGACATCCAGAAAACAGACATTGGTCCTCAATATCAATAGGAAAGTCATCTAAATCAATTCAGCCTTCAGGGCCTTAAAATACTTGATAAACTGGAAGTGTTTATATAAACTCTGATTTACTGTGAGGTCATATAAGGCATCAGTAAATATATAGATTGCAAAGGACAGGAAATGACTTAACCAAAGAATTTTACAAAATTTTCCTTTCAAATCTGTAAATGTCCCAAATTAAAGCTTAGTTCCTCCCTAAGTGTTTATAGGATCCAAGCACCTGATTTCTAGTAGTGAATTATCACAGTCCCTATCACATTCACAAATGCAAACACATGCAATATGATGGAGTGTATTTTTATTCCCAAATATTCCCTGATAAATTACTTTAATTTTAATGCAATATTTATAGCAAATTGAATCAAATATATATATATATATATGTGCACTTTAAAAACCACTATATATGAGTGTTTTTGTCAGGTTCTGTGTCAATATATTCTTTGCATTAACTTCTTCCACCTACTCTGTTATGCATTCTAACAATTTAGAGTTAATTATCCTGGGCCAAAATTGTGTTAAGTTTTTTTAAAGTTAATAATTACTGGTTCTAGTAGAATGTTGTTTTTTTTTCATATAACTAGTTGCAAAATTTTTTGCTAATTCTACAAATCTTTCAGTGAACATTCAGTTCTTGTCCACATTATTTTGTCATTGCTATTTTTTCTTATGACCATGTTTTCTCTAGAGCTGCCAGCACAAGCACTGCCAGTTGCATCCTCTAGCTTGGGAAGACCTACTTTTCTTAATTCCAGCTAATGTCAGCCCAAAGAGGGACAGAGTTTGGTAGGGTTGATGGTCTCTTGTAACAATCAACAAGAATCAGAAAGTTGAGTAGTTAGTCCAATACCTGACTTACTGGAAAGAGGCAATGTTTACTTCTCCCTAAAACCTTATCTACATTATATCCTAAATTATTTTAACTACAGCAACACCACTAATTCAAAGCAAGTATATAGACTACCAAAAAAGGCTATGTTAAGACACTACAGAAAGGAAGACAGCTTTGGTGTTTGCAGTCTCCATTGGAAGCAGAACCAAAAACAGAAGACGAGTGTACTCCTAGGCAGGAGTCCAGCTCTTGACTACCTGTCAGACCCAGTAAAGGAGATAGAATATGTACTGCCTTAATTCCCTAATGCGTGACTAAATCTCTGGCCTTAACAGCTTTTCTTCATAACAGGTTTTGAGCTGAGGTATCCTGCATTAATGCACATTTCCTGCTGAGGCAGTTGAGGAAATTTGGTTGCACAGCATTTACATCATGTTTTTCTACAGATTCTTCCACAAAGGTCTCAGTGGAATTTGTTGATTTTTGTGGTAAACAACTGTTATATATCAATCACAAGGAGGACCACCATATATTCATAAAAGTAAATGAGATGTCTAATACAAAATGCTAAACTTCCTAAGTGCAGTTTAAATGCTGTTTTTTATCTCGGTGCTTCAAAAAGCATTTAGTTACAGCTCTGGTAATTTGTCTCTACATCACTCACGGGGACTTTTTTGCAGAGGAGTTAATACTTTTCAGCTGTATAAATATTTATTTTTTGTTTGGACCACTGTTATAATAAATAAAAAAATAATTCCTAGAGCAGAAAAAAAAGGTTAAAAAAGCTAAAAGATAATAAACGACACGGATGCATTTCTGTACAATTTTGACTTCTTTTTAGTAGAAATGAATAAAGAAAATACTTCTTCCTGGGTTTAGAGTTATATTTTGACCTTTGTCCTTCTAAGGTCTAAATGCTAAACTCCAACATTAAGGAGAAATTTATATTTAGACTTGGATTTAATAACTTTTCTTTCTCAAATTCAGTACAGTTTGTTGATCAGCTCATTGAACGTGTTATCTGAAGCTTTGACTTAAACTCATCTCCATCTTAAAGGAAGAAATAGCCAAAGATAAATGTCCCAATAGGTGTTCAGTAACAACTTGTTCTAATTGAATTGATCTATCTCTCCTCTTATCTTTGTCTTACTGGAGAGATATTTTAAGGTTTTTGTATTTTAAAATTCTGAGTTTTCATCCAAAAATTATAGATTTTTAAAATCAATTTGAAGAGCAATTCTGGCATGAAGACTTTAGTGATGAACATGTGAAGAGTTTCAAGAAAAGATTTGTTCTTGCTATTCCACCTGAAGGTCTACCTGAAATAACATTTATCTTTAAGAAAATATGTGTCACATCCTTACCTTAATATCTGTGATCAAAGTAGGTTGTAAAATGATGACTGAAAATTATATGGATTATTTTCTAAATCAGATCTATCTACTCAGCATCTGAGATAAAAGCACCAGCTATTCCTACCTAGATGGCTCACTGGCTTTCCAATGGCTTTGTACATGTCTGCTTTCATGCATCCAGCTGGCATGGGTTTAAAAGGCATTGGAATTTCATCTTCAGGCTATTAGGGATGGAAATATAGACAACCCACATATACACACTCAAATCCTCACCAAATTGTTACTGTACTTCTATGTGTAAGCTTTCTCCATTTTAGCTAATGAAAATCTTTAAGGCAGCATGAGAAGGATTGCAGAGTAAGTGCACACAGAAATACTTACATTTTACATTTCTTGTTTCAATTGTCATTCCACAACAAGGAGTGCCCAAGGATCCCTTAGTGAGGTTGTAAAGAATAGAAGCAATTCCATTCCGCACCCACACAAGCTTTAGTACTTATTCCTGGATCAAGTCCAGCAGAGTACCATTGTGATGGTCAGGGGCTGGAGTACCTATCTCTGAGGACAGGCAGAGGAACCTGGCTTTAGCCCGCAGAAGAAATTACTTTGGAGGCCTGTAGTAGCTGATCTTGCCCAGGAAGGCTGTGCAGTCTCCACCCTTGAAAGTTTGCAAGACCCTATTTGCAACGTAGTCTGAGTCTACTGTGGAGTCTGCTTTGAGCAGGAGGCTGGCCTAAGAGACCCCCAAAGCTCCCTCCTACCTTGAATTATTCTGCAATTCTGTGATTTCAAAATGCCATACCTTGCCACTAGTGACTTCAGTCCTCTGAATATGAATTAGCATTTTGATTTCTGTACATGTGGTCAACATTTAGAATTTTTCTCTTAGTTAAAGTTCAAGAGAAATAGAGAGAGAGTATCTAGAAACAAATCTTTTAATATATTTAGATCTCAGATAGAAAGACGGATGGGAAAGGTAGCACTGATAAAAGTTGGGGTGTGGGTCACAGAATTTCTAACTTAAATCTTTAGCTCTCTACTAACTCATGAGAACATTATGTAGCTTCTTTGACTAGGTAATCTAGAAAACAAGATGCATTAAAAACGATTGGCCAATAACTACAATTAGACTTCTTTTTGCAGCTTCTTGTCAATTCTTCTTTACTTTTATCTTAAAAGTTAGTCCTATTGCAATACATCCAGAATGAAATCCTAATACCAGTGAAGCCAATGTTCAAAATTTGAATTTATTTCAGTAAGACCAGAACTTCATCTCTGGATTACAGCTGGAACGTACCTTAAGATTTTAGAGTCTCTATATCCTAACTTGACAAGAGTATGGTGAATAACCTTGCACTTTTCATGTTTGATGTGTTGTACAGCAAGATTTTCAGCTGAAAAACTTGAAATATACCTGCTGTTAGTAAAGTACTGTATAACCTATGACATTAAAGACATATTTAATTACTGCAGCAGATATGCATACTGGGTACATGAGAATACACAACAAACAGATTTGAACTGTACTATGATTTATTTTTTAATCTCAGCTATAATATACGCCAATTCCAATAGTGGTTTCTTTCTTCACAACTGTTAGTAGCTTAACTATAAAGGCACTGGGACTAGTGCTAGTTTACTTTCTACTTAATTTAAATGAATTTACCATATAGTCAACAGTGTGTTAAGTAGCGACATAACTTATTTTACATATTTTAGTGTATACCTCTTACACTTTTCTCCCAGAAATGCATTTAGTGGTCATCAGAGTAACAGAGAATAGTGAGATAAAACTTCAGACAAGTTAAAAACTGAGACTGTGACATAGTTAAAAACTAAAATTAGAGGCAGCATTCAAGGCTAAAGAATTAATTCATTCTTTGAAATCCAGTTATCATGGGTTTTGTAAAATAGTATACCTTGACTAAGTGCTATGAAAGCTTATATTTATCTCTTATGCTTTGCCACCACTTATCTATGTGAAAGGATGTATTTCCAAGTTCACTTAAATAAGGATGGTTCTGGATTTACACGTTGGTGAAAAAATTCCGTGCTTAAACATATGTGAGTTGAAAGGTGATTCGGCTTTTGCTGGGTACTGCAAAGTGGTATATGTGCATCAGGTAAACAGTCACTGACAAGTCAGGTGATAACATGATTAGGACCACCCACCATGTGACAGCATTCCAGAAATACCTCTGCATAGCAAAACTTAGTTCTCTATCAGTCAACTTTACATTAGCAGAAAATCCATAAACTGATAGCCTAATTAAATTATCCAGATGCTGGGTTAAGTAAATCCACTGGAGATTTCATTATGTATAAGTGTACCTTTTGGAGTTTCCTGTAACCCACAACACTAATGAAGCCAGAGGTTCCCTAGAGGAGACTTGCCCCATAAAAAGATATTTGTTCTAACACTGTATCCCCAAATGGGTTATATCTGCTCTGAGGCTCTACCAAGCTATGAAAGTATCCCATTGGTAATTCCCAGAATAATACACAGTGGGCAATCTGGATTTTAGTGACAAACAAAATGCTTCTCTTCCTGCAGTTATTTTTTATATACTTTTGGGTTTTCTTCGAATGCATTACCAAAGTCAACACAGTTAATGCCAGACTGAAGAGAGGCTTGCCAAAGGCTTGGCAGCATGAATCAAGGCAGTAGGGAGAAAATACAAAACTCTGGAATGACTTCTCAGTTGTAAAACCTAAATAAGAGTCGAAGTCCATTTTCATTACAATAAAATTGTCCCTATATTTCATGCACTGAAGGTCCCAAAAAATTGTCAGAGTAGTATTTCCTTGCTATTTCTTCTCCGTTACACAGTGAATATGAAGACAAACATGACCTCTCCAAAATGAATATGACAGCTAAAAAGCATAATCAAGAGATACATTTGAGAAAGTCTGATGTACAGGTAGCTTTAGATGGCATAACCAGCAGTAACACATCTGAGAACCGAAACAGAAATTGAGCTCAGCAACATTATGGCACCATGTATGATGAACTATTTTTGAAATATTTATAAAATATGTTCAGTACCAAAAGGCCTTTCTGAAGGACCTGAAAACATACCTCCTATTTCTACTACACTACTTATTAATTTGTTTGTTTATTTACTTAAGAGCCTGGGTACAAAAATGAAAAGAATTCTATGGAAACAGAGCCATTGACTCGGCTATTTTCTCAGCCATTTCAATGAAATTCTTGTAAGAAAGATAGGTACATAGAGATGCATGACACATTCATCTGTAAACTATGTAGATTTTTTTCTGAACTAAATAGGAGGACATTGAACTACTGAGTCACCTCACTGGGTCCTGACTGTAGTTTTGTCTCATGATTTCTTTCATGGGGACCTTGTATCCAGTTTTCTGAAAAATAATAGAACATGTTAACATGACCAAATGCCAGTACAAAGATTATTCATAGTCTTTCAAATGTTTTGACTAGGATTTCCAGGGATATTAATAACCTGTCTTTTATTACAGAACATAGAATTAGTATTAGAAACTTCCATTGACCCATGCAGATAGATTAAAGGCAAATATATTTTAAAAAGCTGAAAATTACCTCTTTGCAATGGAAATAAATCACTCCGGGGATTTAATTGTTGTCATTCTAATCTTTATAGCCATTTACTCTTTAGGACATAACACATCTAATTATGTTGCTATTGTTTTTTATGTTTCCTCATGCAGTTGGCTAGTACTTGTGAAGCATGCTAGGTTATGTTGATATCTCCATGGGCTACTTTTTCTCTGGAATATGAAATATGCTGGCATGCAAGTTTGGAAATCCTCATACCGTATTCTATGGGAGACTACCAGTAGTACACATTTGTAACTTGCCTAGAAAATGAATACACCACTTATGCTCTGTACAATATAATTGGAATAAATAATATTATCAATGCTCATAAAATTTCTTTAGCTAAGTGAAATTTCAAAATGTTTTTACTCACTTATTGAAGTTTATTTTTTGTTCAGCCTCCCTAATGCACCTCAACCTCTCAACTTCCTGTGGCAGCTCTGCCACCAGGCTAAGCAGATCGTTCACCTGTTCACAACACACACAGCAGTTCTCGTGGCTGCCACCCCTTCCCAGCCAAAGGGGAAGCCTGTGACCCGGACAGCTGTATGCTTCAGTGGGAGCTCTGTCTGCGTTCCCACATCCATTCTGGCTAAGGTTAAGAGCACAACCTTCTTCTGAGCAGAGACCATAGCCAAGCTCCTTCCGAGAGTGTGGTGACCACCAGCAGGACTCACCTGTTGAGCTGGCAGAGCTATGGTTCTCTTCCTGCGTGCCTTTCCCTGCTCCCTGTGCCTTGTGGTGGTGCTCCCAGGTGACACCCTAGGTGACGCCCACCCACCGCTGCGCTGCTGAAAGGCTTCTTTTATTGGGGGGGGGCGGGGAGGGGAGTGGTCTTGGCAAGTACACCTCTTTTAGCTCTGCCGTCGGGGGTGCTGGCTCTGCCTGTGCCACCTCAGCAGCCCACCCACAAGCTGCCGCTGCCGGCAGGGGCTGGCCACTTTGCCCGGGTTCACAAAGCCCTCAAAAAGAGCCCCATGCCAACCCTTTTTGCCGCGAGTCCAGTGTGGATTTACCCACACTTCCATCCCTGGAAGTGTTCAGGGCCAGGCTGGATGGGGCTTTGAGCAGCCTGGTCTAGTGGGAGGTGTCCCTGCCCATGGCAGAGGGGTTGGAACTCGATGACCTTTAAGGTCCCTTCCAACTCTAACCATTCTATGATTCTATAAAGTAGAGTTCTATTTGCAAATTATGTTTAACCAAATGTTTTTGGCACTTTATTATCTCTCCTCTGTCTTCAAAATGCAAGATGGAGAAAAGTTTGACAAGAACATTCAGAATTGCTGTATCATTGTTTTCATTTTCCAATGAACCCTGCAGCAGATGAACCATGTGTTAGTACTTTCGGTTGTAGACAGAGGGTAATAGGCATTATCTGTTGCAGATCAGCATCAACATATTCATTATTTTTTGTTCATTGCAATTCATCACACATGCTTTTCTAAGACCACAACTCCCACACTTTTAGATATTCAGATGAAAAGATGTTTTTCCTCCATTTTAGGATAGTCTTAAATACATAAATCAATCTCATAAAAAGACTGCAATATTTCACAAAAATGTATAATACTTCTCTTGAAGGGAAAAAATAGCAAACAGACAAATGCAGCCGGCCTGGCAAATGAGGATGCATGGCCAGGCACCTGCCACGGACAAGCTTCCTTGCAGGCTTTGGAGCTTCACAGTCAAAAGTCTTCCAGACAGAAAGTTATTCCTTAGATAGCTGTTGCAAGTTATTCTAGTTACCTCTAGATAACTCAAAGTCTGGCAATATCCTCACATTCTGCAACAGTCTTTCTTTATCTCCAGTGCTGACTGCTGGGTTACACCCTGAGTAGGGCTGAACACCCACTTATCATCCTTTGAAGTTTTCTCTTAAACTGGCTATGGTCTTCACTTGCCCTCTTTGAACTTTCTGAAGTGTCAGTCTGCTCTGTTCAACTGCAGCATGTTTTGCCATCTGAATTTCCCCTGTGCTAAAAACCCCAATTTTATCATGATCATGGCATTACCATCAGTTTGGTCACATTGCTTGTGTGTCTCTCACTTTTTTGTCTGCCCTGACTATCTAAATTTTAAGTTTTTCTAGCCTCTGATTATATGTTCATATGGTACTTGGAGCAATGAGGCCAGCACTGACTAACAGCTCCAAGAACTGTGTAATACAAGCAAATGAAAGCTAAAAATTATAAACATAATCTAAAAAGTATATTTGCCCATAATTTAATTTCCTACAGGGCAGTAATAGTGAAGGTTGTAGACTCCAAACAGTATCATCAATCCATGTAAAAGCAGTTAAAACTATTCTTTTAATTCTAGCTCTCCTGTCAGTAGTACTTGTAGGTCCATAGCAGAGTATTTTTTCCTGTTGCTCTGTCTGAAGGGTAAACGTGTCTTCCTTCTTCAGACTTCACTGAACAGCATTTTTAAAAGTACTGGTGTAACCCCTCAGTTAATTTGGAGCCTTAGTAAATATTAAGGATGCTACTGAAAATATTAAAAGCTTTTGGCAAAGGATTTTCATCTTTAGTCATCTTTAGGCTTTAGTCATCTTCTCAAAATTGAAGAGTTTATCTTTAATAAAATGTCAAGTTGAATGTTAGTAAATATTTATCCATCTGATTTGGCTAACTTTTTTAACTAACTTTTTTACTGAGCATTGTTATTTTGAATCTAAGCTACAAACCAAATCCCAAAGTTGAAGCAGCAGTGCTGTGTTCAGCTGTATATTCACATATGAGTATCTCCCTGCATGACTCAGCCTTACATATGTATAGAAGAGCTATGTGCAGATTTGCACTTGCACTTTAAAACCTTTGCCTTACCTGTGTGAACTATGTTTTTACCATTCATTACAAAGTTGTTATTATTACAAAATAGCAATGCATAGCATATCTTCACTAAAGTGAATTCATCATGTTCAGTAATAGTAAAGTGAACACTTCAACCTTTTTTTTAATATGTAAGAAATCATTATTAACGTCTTTGGCAATATTCATCATGACAGACCCTTTAGATATTAATCTAAAGTGGTGCATTATATATCACTAATGAATGATATCATAGTTACATTATGCTTCATTAGATTTATTTAAAGCAGGCAAAAATATTTTAAATAAACTATGTGTGCAAGCATATGTATGTGTATAAATACCTGGATATACATATACACTTACCTGGCTTCTCTCAAGGCCAACCAAGGCTGATCAAGGCCAATTCAATCTCTAATATTCTAGTTACGGTTTATCAGTCTTCTGTATTTTTCTTTAAAAAGATAATTAAAAGATATTCCACCCCATATAGACTATTCTCTTGCTGTTTTCACAGATTGTCAGACATCAAGGAAGTCCTGAACTTCCCCATCTAAATGAATCATTAACACTTTAAATAATTCTTGCTCAAAGTACCATACAGTGTATACGCTCCAAGGTTGTTTGTAGAATGAGTTTTAGAAAGTTACACTGACGTTAACCATTTTGCTTATGTACAGGAAAATATTTTTATTTGGAATTCTACAAAACATCCACCCTGAAGTTTTTGACCAGTGAACTCTTTAAATACCGCATACAAATAGAGACGTCTTCAAATGACATTTTCTTATTTATAAAATAATCCACTTTCATCAGTCAGTCCTTTTACACCAAAACGAAGATCACACTACTACTTTTACCAGTACCAGCAATCAAAAAAATACCTGTGAAAGTATTATTTAAAGTTAAAGCCATATTTCTCCATAAAGCTTTCCCAATAATTCCTTTAGAAAAGAAAAATAAATAAATTACTGGATTGCACTATAGGGACTCTTTGAAATTCTTGTTGCAGATAACACTAATAGTTATATCTCAGGCTGGCACCATTTCCTCACTAACAGTTAAGTAAATTTAGTAAGAGTCCTGAAGGAATCTGTGGTTGCCTAACAAAAAGTAACTTCAGTTGTATCCAGCTATTTAGATACATGCTGGACCACTTTGGTATATAACGGACAACAGATCAGGTTCCTTCTTCTTTTCTAGCTATCCACTGGTATTGTCTGGGCAGCTGAATGCTAGAATGCTTTTTTCTTCCCCTCACCCTTTTTTTTTTTTAAGTTAGGCTGGTTAAATCTGACAATAACAGCTGCAGAAAGTCCTAAAAAATTTCCTTGTTAAAGGAATTCAGCAAGCACTTCTCCCCTTTAATTTGAGCATGTTGTATGTCCTGCCTTCTCCTTGCATGGTCACAAATGCAATAACACTACAACACGAGCTACCTGCAGTATTTTCAGGAGAGGGATGGTGCAACTTTTCTTGGCCACCACACCAGACGAAACAGCAAGAAAACATTGGCCTTCTGGGCCCAATGGCAAGGGCTCTCACTTTTCTCCAAGTATAGCAGCATGGAGGGGCTGCTGCTTTCAGAGGGGCAGAGTTGAAGAGCAGCTGCAGAGTTATTTCTCTGTCACAGGCAGAAAGACATGGGCAACTGTCTTCTCTTTATTTATCCCAGTAATTCACAGGTATGTTTTGGAGGAGTAGGACCCACTGTAGTTTTTGCCCCTTTCAATATACAAAATATCCTGCTGAAGTATTGTTTGTGATTTCCAGAAATAACATGTTTAGAAGTACAATTTCCATTGGAACTGCTCCACTGAGCGCTGGGTATCCTTAGCTGTGTTGTCTAACATTCCCCATGGGTTTATAAAATTTCACTTTATCAGTTGCTCTCCTAATGCATTTTCAGCCTTGTCTTTGACTACACGGGCTGGACCCCGACATAATTGCATGATTCTCAAAGGATGCACACACAGGCTATTCCTAACTACTGTAGAAATTCACCATGGATGGTTATGACAAAATTACTGGTTTGCTATTTTTCTTTCATAAGCGTGCTGTTATTTCCATCTTTCCAAACATGCCACATAGACTGCTGAGAAAGAGGGGGCCAGCGTTTGGTAAGGAGCTCTCTATTTTATAATATCCACATGATTCCTCTATGGACACAGACAGAATTGGCACTTTGCTGGAAAGGGTTCTGGCTCGAGTAGGAAAGAAATTTCCAACTATGAAACAAATGCCAAAATCATTAACTATATGAAACTGAGCATACCAGAAAACCATCAAAAGCTGCAAGACAATATTATCCATAGACCATTTGGAGAGAAGGCAGATCCCTTGACAGCAATGACACCAGTTGTGGAAAATTCCAGGTGTTATTATTCTATAGGTGTGTATATTTTATTTACATAGTTCTAGTCTCTTCTAGAGGAGAATTTGGCATGTTTACTTTCCCTGGCCAAGTGCTAAAAGAGTACAGAAGATAATTGCAATTATCACTCCCGTAATGCTCCCAAAGGTGAAGTTTGCCTCAAGGCTTGCTTTTTTTTTGAGAAGCCTCAAGGCTTGCTTTTAAACAAAATCGAGTTGCAGACAGAAGCACAGTGAAGTAGCTCAATAGGGCAATACTTTTAGGAGCCAGAAACTACAGTTATTTCCAGAAAGACATTGTTATTTAAGTGGCATACGAAACTTTTTGTTTACAAGTGACAAGATGTAGTGTGAATTAGGGCACTTCCATAATAGCCATACTGTGTGGGACTGCAGCTGTCCTCTTCATAATGGTCAGTTTATTTAGCTTACACTAACATCAGGACCAAAGGCTTAAATCATAGAAAGAGCAGCTTCAGCTGCAGAGACATTTGCTTAGTTCCCATTGGCTCAGGATAAACTTCCTTTGCCTAACAGCAGAGCTGTTGCCTTTGGATCACAAAAATCTCAGTTCAGCTCCCGCTACAACGGCATACAAAACACATTCACAAAAAGCCCAAACACTATATGGGGGAACTCTGCTTATTGGAGAAATCTGCTTGGCTTCCAAAGGATAGACACAATAAAAGTCAGAGGAAGGAGTCTGAACTGTGTACCAGAGAAGAGATTACTTTGTTTTTATAGGAAGCTGCTGAACTTCGGATAGAATTAGACTTTTATCTTGAAAATCTTAGAACATTTTTGAAGATCACCCTCAGACTGAGGAATTATAAAGCTGTTTCAATTTTTAAACTGTTTCAGCAAATATACCATAAATCAAAGGCCTAATAGCTGTGTCTTGGGAGACCATCAAGATGAAGAATTTTTTTGCACAGCCTGCAAAGGAATTTTCAGTAAACAGTTTAAGTCGTTTTCTTTGCCCTCCTCCTCCAATTCAAATCATTAGGATCTAGATAAAACCCAGTAATTAAGCTAAGATTTGAAGACTGAAATAGTTAGCATTCTTTCAAATGAAGAATTCTGACTATTTTTTTCAATTATTTTTCTGGCTCTTGTTCTCTTATTTTTGTGAAAGGCAAGCACCAGGAACTTACAGATTCAAGATCCACCTGCTGGAAAGGCAACATGGCACACAAAGGAGGCTTTGCAGGAAGGGGAGTCTTTCAAGGCACTCCTCTTAAACGGATATATTGAGAAGGTGGTGTTGTTGGTGGTGGTGTTTTTACATAGGTTGTGGCTAAGAAAATTATTACTCAGTCAAGAAACAAAGAAGCATGAACAATACTGTTACATTTCTTGCACTTTACCTCTGGGGTCTTACAACATTTGTTAAATATGTTCCCCACTAGCTTTTGCAATAAGGTGGCACACTATGTGTAAACATAGCTTACAGTAACTTTACAATATCTATCATTGATTTCAATGATGTACAGCACCAGCATCATCTACAAATATGCCTCATCCTTGTTGTGGGGAAAGGCTCAGGACAGGAAAATGGAAGTGAAGGAGGAGAGGGAGACGAGGGATTAGGAAAAGCAAAAGAAAATAACGTGTAGCCATGTGACTAGGGGAACGCCAGGACATGTTTTCAAACTAGTAAATCAACAATTAATATTTAAAGGAGAAATAAAAGCCAGGTCAGCAGAAAATGTGCTCTGGAAGTAACTATAAAGACAATTTTATTGATGCTTTCATTCTGTTGACCCATTTTTATGGACTTTTGTTGCAGGATACCTTTAGTTACCCACACAGGAGCATTATTTCAAAAATCTTTAAAAAATAAAATAAAATAAAATTTCAAAAGCCAATGAATATTTTATCAGTATTCATTAAGATCTAAACAATAATAATAAGACCCATTCAAATCTATGAAACTTGGAACTGTTCCTGTGAACCAGAAAAATGCCACAGGGGTTTTGTCAGAGTAACAGAGCCATTTATTATTATTGCAAGTGTGTTCAGGCTGAGCAAAAGTTACTGCTGTCATCAACAGAAGTGTGTTATATCCATCTCATTCCCTTCTACTTAGAAGGTCTAGAGAGGAAAAAATACACAGACTTTCACCTACTCCCCCCACACCTAAACTGTCATATTATCAGAAGCTGCACCTGATTCATCATGTAACACTGTGATGTGGTAGCATGGTCAATGTAATCCAGTGTGGGCCAGCCAAGGGAAAGATATAAACCACCCGGGACCACTATAAATTAATGAGCTTTAGGGAAAATCAACCACTAAAGAAACCATCTTTGTCAGAAAAAAAAAAAGAAATTCAGTGTGCTTTTAAAAGCATGTAAGTGTTGCCAGTGTTCAAGGGAAATGGAAATGGCGTTAAATTAATTCCTTCATCATGTGGTGAAGACCCAGCTCAAAGCCATTGTGTCACTCATGTAACTAAGACCAGAATCTGTGAATACGGTTCTAGAGCACTCCTATAGTGAAAAATCAGCATTATATAAAAAATACCCAAAAGTCTCAGAACACAGTTTATTAATTAATAAATTACAAAAACCTTGCTTTAACACCAACTTGAAGTAGCAACTAAATTAAATTGTGGCAACTGCTAATAGAAAAGGTGAAGGTCGCAGCCCACCCCCACAACACTGTTTACTTCAGATTACCTCACAAATTCCAGGAGTCTGCTGGGACTCTGTGTAACCTCTACAGCACTTGGTTACACAAGTGTACAGCGGGTATCACATACTAAAGTGACCCTTCCCCTTGAGTATGGCACTTCTACAAGGTGACACCTGCTCTTTTCAACCCAATCAATCTCTTGTTGACCACCTTCCCTATATAAAGCATCTAACTTGTATTTCCTTCCTTGAATATCCATGCTATGACACTGGTACTGAGTTTATCCATACCTGTTCTTCAGTATGGATTTCTTACACCTGTCCCAGAGATGGACTGGCTCCCATTCATACCGACAGTAGGCTGGCTCTGCTAGCAGCTGAACCCTCACCTAGCTTCTTGCTCAGCATATCGACCTCAGCGGGCCAGCATGGAGTTTAGGAATAACAGAAGTGAGAAAGCTCATGGATCGAGGTAGAGACAGAAATTGCCTACCAATTAGCACCTCAGGCAAAACAGGCTTGGCTTGGGGAATTTACTTTATTGCCAATAAATACATACATATTTCACTGAATTTCACTGAATTTTTTTAGAGTTGGAAGGGACCATATAGATCATCTAGTCCAACTCCCCTGCTGAAGCAGGATTTGAAAATCTCCAGAGAAGGGGACTCCACACCCT
>KZ509758.1:13076-36517 GCA_002844005.1 Limosa lapponica baueri | reverse complement strand
CAGGATTTAAAATCTAAATGTCTTTAAAGCTGTGCTCAGCTGTTTTTTTTTCGCCTTCTGCAGTGACAGGGACCATCTGAGGACTTTGGATTTGGATCCAGGTTTGGATTCCTTGGAAATGAGCCTCATACACAGAGGCAAAGATAAACACACAAACGTACACACAAATGTTCAGGCTGGACTGGGCCCACCTCTAGTTGCATATTTATAAAATTAATCTGGTATCATAACAAAGTTAATAGTGGAATAATCGTAGATGAAGATAGATGGTCAGAGACAAACTAGGAAACCTCTCAGACAGAAACCTGAATGCTATTGCTAGACCTCGTTCTCTCTTCTGTTAGCCTGTCTGGCACATAAAGCCAGGATATTAATTTCATAGCATTTTAGGGATGAAGCAAAACATCTTCCAGAAAACACTGACATTTAAAATGCTAAAAGATGCTGTCTATCTTTAATGAGATACATGATGGCCCTGACTGTGGGCTCAGCAGTTAAAAGGTATGCACCAGATCCAATGCACTTGCTCGTGCACACAAGCTTCAGTGGGACAGAAAGAGTCCCAAACCACTGCAGGACTTGCTTTGCAGCAGATTGAAGTCTTTTCCTAGAAAAAATGTGAAGAGCACCTAATAAAGCTGACAGGAGCTATAGGAAGCTCTCTTTGATCCCAGAAGCGTGGGAGGCTAGTGAGATGTACCTGGTGGACCTAGTGGAAAATTATTAAATATTGACAAAATGACAGCTAGTTATATGATCTGGGAATACTTAACCAAGAGAGGAAAAAGAAATTTCTACAGAATCCAGGGCACATCTGCTGTAATTCCCCTTTCCTCTTCAGTCACCTTTGCATTTCTTCCTTCTTTTTAGCTTCTTCATATTTCACCTTCTCTGTACTTCTAAATTATTTTATTGCTCAGTGTCTGGGGTGGCAGGATCAAATCCAAATCAGGATCTGAATCTCACAGATAATTTCTGAGCTACTGTTGGACTCCATCGCAGGGTGGAGGGGCTGGAGCATGGGGTGATGTGCAGCAGTTGTTTGTGACGAGGCAGACCTCACACAGCTCCAGCCCCCACCAGGAGTTAGGGGTTCTACATTCCTCCCAAAAGCCCAGGTGCATATTCTCCCAACCAAAGATTTTCTTCCATCCCCTCATCTTCCTCTCTTAATCTTCCTGCCTTTCATCTCCTCAGCTCAGAACCTCATTTTGTCTCCCCTCTGCCCACTGCTGTTCTGCCTCCCAAACCTGCCCCATGCCTCTGCTCCCATCCTCTCTGGTCTGTGGCACCTGCTTGTGGGTAGGCTTGGACCTTGGGACTTGCCAGGTAGCTTGCTGTTGCCAATCCCTCTATAAAAGAGGAATGGAGTATTGTGGGGTAGGAGCCCACACATTCCTTGTAAGGAGAGTGCCACTAGCATATGATAATTGATGGACAGAAGAAAGGTTAAACAGGCCAGGTTTGAGGGGCTGTTAGGAAAATAAGATTGTTGCTTGGACTGTCTGGGATTAGGGCAGGCCTTGCTAGCATTTGTACTCTGGCTGGTTTCATCTCACCTAACCCCAGGCAACTGGCCAGGTAACTTAATCAGGAATCTATTCATTGTTAGCTCCCTCTTGAAAGAGAAGGGAAAACATTTCCAGAGTGTTATTCAGCTCACCTCTAACTCCCTCGTGAAAATGTCTCTCTTTCTTAAGAGACTATTAAGGTAGCCTAGGGCAAATATGCTCCTAATTTAAGTCCCTCAGTTCAATGGGGTGAATCAGACCTTTGCATTCAGCTCATGCCCCACAAACTTTAACTCTACAGGCATAAAACTGAGGAAGAATGAGAAGGAAAAGTGTAGACCTGCAGGCAAGAAAGTGATGCAGCTGAATCCTGTGTGACACTTTTATTCAGCCAGTAGCATAGTGCATGTTGTTGCATGAGCTGGCACCGTGCATTTCATAGAATCATAGAATGGCTTTTTTATGGATGAAGGATTTGCGTGTTGGGACATATGGTAACCAGAGAAGCCACAGTGCTGCTCAGCGCTACAGGCAAAAAACGTGCCAGTCTTTGTTTCTTACATCCCGAGAGACTCGTCCAGCAAGAAAGAAATGTTGAGAGGTCTGAAAGAAAACCATAAAAATGGGTCAAATTGTGGAACCAGGTCTCCTACTCTCCAAGGAAGACACACATACAATGACATTTTCTGCAACTGAGCAGTTTGCAACCTAATGGGTTGAGAAAAAAAATTTGTTTAGGAAGAGCCCTGAATGTTGGGACAATTCCAGCTGTGCATGAGCATTTTGTGGTCCAAACCCAACACCTGGACAGAAAGCCAAAATCTAGACTGTGCATCAGCTGAATAAAAATATGAAGTTGCTGGGCTTCCTTCTGTCTCAGGGCTGATAGCAAACATTTAATACTATTGCCCATGTGAAACTGCAGTCAGAACAGCAAGTACACAGAAGTATTTTGGCATCCAGGCTATTAAGAAACAATGAACTCGTTCTGATCTCAAGAACATATAGATCAGTGCTAACCCCATTCAAGAAAGTGGTGTTAGACTGCTATAAAGGCAGTTTTTGTGAAAAGAAATTTACCTTCTATTATTGGTGACCAAGATTATTCAGTTCTTACCTAAGTTCCCAAAAAAAGTGTCCCACTTTTTAAATACTCATTTAAGTTGTAAAAATCCTCTGCCTCTCTCATTTTCTCCTCCACAGTCAGTTATTTTGTTTTACTGATTAATAAGGGCCTATTTATGGGCTGACAAGTTCAAGTTGGCAATTAATGTGTGGTCCTGAGCACAGGGATCCTTTGAGAACTGAAGTGCAAGGGTTTGAGAAATCAGCACTTTCTGAGGAGGTCCTCAAAATAACAAACTCATGGAAGAACTGACACTGGAAGGGAGCTCGGGACATTGCCCAGCTCGAGACCTGCTCAGAGCAGAATTACTTTCAATGTCAGGTCAGGCTGCTCAGTGTCTTGTTCAGTTGAGTTTTGAGTAGAGACTCCCCATTCCTTCTGAACCACCTGTTCCAGAGCTTGCCCAATCCTGTTTTGAAAATATTTTCCTCTAGCATCTTCAAGGTGTAATTCATAGAGTAATAGCAGGTGTCCAGTTATCTTGAACTGATTCGGAGGTCCAGTGCTTGCTCCCCAAATAAAAAAGAAATTAAAAAAAAAATCAAGTCTTGCCTATTCCTTTCCTGGAAGACATGAAAAAAGTAAGTTTTTTTTTACAGAAACTTTAAAAAGGCATGTTACAGAACTATTATTCTCCCTTTTAACCCCTTGAGAAAGTTGTTCTTGGAAGAGCAGCCTCTTCAGAAACTGGTTTAGCTGGAAACTCTAGAGATGCCAGAGCAAAATTAAAATAAAAGGGGCAGATAACAAAGCTACTAAGATTTTTGTTTTCTTTGCATAAATCTGTTGCAGTGTAACCTACAGTTTTGTGTTTTATACTCAGCGTTGTGTATTGGAATTAGGACAACAAACATCAAAAGAGACGTCACTGCTATCAATGGTGTGTTGAAATTCTGGGAATATTTACTCATAACAACTACACTCCTGGCAGTTCATTCCATTTCAAGGCTGACAAAGTTTCAGTGTCTCAAAAACAGCAAGGAAAATAAACGACTATTTTAATGGGCCCTGGTTGCAGAGCCCTGTGATGAGACCAATTCATTGTCAGGGTCAGTTTAAATCAATTCTGCCACGGATCCCTGTTTCAGGAGACTGTTTATGGCAACTATCCTGTTCTTTCCCCATGACTAAGTGTAACACTGATGTAATGGCCAATACTGTTGTTACATGTCAACAATTAAAGGCAAGCAGTCTGAGAATCACCCACTTGCAAATTTTACCAAGTAAAAGTACTGAACTTGAAATAGTTGCAAAATTTATAATATGTATAATTGCATATTATCAATACCTACTTATTTTCCTGTCATATACTCTGCAAACTTCCCTGTGCCACCAGAGGAACCGTAGTCCCCTGGGACTGCTCAGTGAAATGAAGCTCGTCATCCCCTGCTCTGGTGAAGGCTAGTGAATTCCCAGCACATCAATGACCAAGGCGTACAAGTTCAGGGAGAGTTTTGCAACAGATGTCAGTGACAAGCACACATCAGTGAATATCCATCGAGATTTCTCACCTACAGACAAGGTGTTATACTTGTGTTTCTTCTGCAGAAATATATATACTTTACTTAACAGTGTGGCCAAAGCACCTGAGTAATTTGTTTTTCCTCAGAACACTTCTCAGTGTCACACCCTCTGTGAATGCCAACAGGTTCTGTTGCTTGGGACTTTTGTCCTCTCATGACCTCTTTCCAGCTTGACATGTTTTTAAGCTTTAAGATTATGGTGATCTAGTCCACTTTAGTCTGCATGGCAATGAAATTATATAAACTGGTCTTAAAAAGGATACTTACTAGCATAATTTTATGTATTTTAATCATATCTACAGTTTCCTCTTAGGGTAGCAGTACTGTGAAAACTCTCACACACTGGGAAATATTTAATTTAAAAGATTATTACTCTGAAGTACTTCACTTCTGGCAGAATGAAGTATAATTTGTTCTTGATAATGTACACTATTTTTCCCCTTTATATTCCAACAGTTAAAGCAGAGATACCTTCTTCCACATTTACTAAACTGTAGCAATGTCTCTGAAGGCCCAGTAGTCTGACTTTAATAATAAAATATTTTTGACAGTGGTCAGCCAAGGCAGAACTGAAGAAGATCCAAGATGAATACATAGAAACAGTGCTAATGCAAAGTCTTCAAAAGGAAGGTATTATTCTGCTTTTCTACCCCAGGTTTTACTTCTTGAAGGTGTTGCTCTGTGTCATTCATGTGCTGGGATAATATGTGGCATATCTATACACAGTCCCTTAATATTGATCTTTGAATGCAAGGACATGAATTTTCTTTCAGAGCTGCCAAAAGCAATGTGCTATAATTTGCCCTAGCCTCCTGAAAAGAAGAAAGATCTGTAGTTGAAAACATGCAAAAAGACAAATCTGTTCAATAACATACAAAGGCAATGCCAAGGTGAGAAGTCTTCACAGCTTGTATGTACAGCAAAAGTTGTGCTGTTATTTGCTCCAAGCATTACATTTTCTTTATCTCTGCTAGGTCAAAGAGAATTGTGAAAAGCTAAAACAGGTACACATGAGCTAAAAATGATATTGAGAATGGTCAGCAATTACCTGAAGTTAATTCTGGCCCTAATACTTTCAGTTTCACAATCTCTGACATACCAAGAGAGCCTACAAACCAGGACTGTCGCATACCAAGACAGTAAAAAAATGAATAAAACCTTAGAAGTGATTTCCAAACCACAGTTCCTCACGTACACTATATCCGTTGTCACACACACGCTGGCTTGTAAAACTAACTTTTTTAACTAACAACTCCTACTCATCTTGCTGCAGAGAAAAAGCATCACTACATTGAGCAACAACATTTTGAAAAAGAAATCACAAACAGCTCCATTCTCTCTCTGTTAAAATCCAAGGGAAACATCCTAAGCAAAAGCTCAGACCTACTATAGTCTTGTAAGCTATGGGCTCTCACTAACCATATTATGTGTGGATGAGTGTGTACATCATTCAATCTTAGTAATAAAGAAGGTAAAACTGGACATGACCAGTTTTAAATTGGGCTGATGCTGGAGCTGTGTGAAAATGAGATGGGAGCTCAGAAGAAGCTAAAAGAGCTAAAAAGAGACATTTTCCCTAGGTCCCAAGAAGCATTCCCAAGATCCTTTTACCAAAGGATAAGTAGCAACAGAAGCACTGAAGAAAAGAATGATTACCTTGGGGTCAGTGGAGGAGGCTGTGTAGCATTTGAGCCACTATTAGGTTTGTTATAGATCACATTCATTTCCCAGGTCTGAGACCTGAGTACTGAGCCCAAAGGAAATTCCCTATCAATTTCTACTTTGGAGAGTTTACTTTTACAGGGAAAGCTTTCTTCCAGATTAGCTGAGTAATCCATCCGCCCTCACTTAATGGTAGGAGGTTACTTGATATTCTAGAGATTTCTCCTTGTAACTTCAAATATCACTTCGTTAGTTTAAGTAATCACTTTCGAGTTTTTAATTTGGTAAACCAATCAAGGTCTAGACTTATTCTCAAAATATAGGAATATTTTACTTTCAAGGAGTTCCCACTATGTCTGCCCACAATCATGGCCTGTGTCTGGGGGTACCAGCAGCTTGATGCCAGCTGTATAGGTCAGTTGAAGACGTGCATGGACAGCAGATGAAAGGCACTCAACTTTGTTAGCTTGCACCTTCATTTCTTTGACAACAGTATGCCCATCTTTAGGCACAAATTTTTAAACTATTTCTTTTTTGAATTAATATTGAAATAGCAATCACATTCTGGTATTGGACACCTGCAGTTCTTCTGAAATCTGGGTTCACTTTTCTGTTCTTAAATTTATGAATGACTAACAAAAGACTTTATCAGTGTGTGTTTCTACTTACATATCATTGTTATATTGGCAGCCCTTAGCTAGTAGACCGATGAACAGTTTATTTTGGCATAAACCCCACACTGCTCCTGAAATAAATGATCCCACCTTCCCACTGCTTGTTCCCACCCGTACCTTCTCTCCTGAACTGGCATCAAGGTCCGTGCAGCTGCATGGGGAAATGATACAGTTTCTTTGCAAAGTTTTTTTTGGCTGGGGCTAGAAGGCTTTCCGCAGTTACCACATCTGATGGGGAAGCTGGCTACACTAGCTGAAATTGCTTACAGGATTAGATGTGCAACATGTGTACATACCACAGCAACAAATGCTTTTGCTAACCTTTTTATATACAAGGCCAGTAATCATTAGCATCAGGTTGATTGAAGTGTATCTGCTCATTATCAAAAAAGAGGTAATCACCAACTGGTTATCTGCAATACTTTAAGGGTATTACGAATTTTGACAAGATGTGTAAGTGCAAATTCTTCAAAAGAGACTGTAAATTTACTCATTGCAGAAAGTACATAAAGCAGCATGAAACTCAAGCCTGCAGATACCACACTGCATGTATTAAGCAGACATGGTATGCTTCAAACTTTCCAGCTATTTTTACTTCTCACTGTTTAGATATATAGGCTTAAGAGGAAGTGACAACGACTATTCTTAGGATTAGCTATAAACTGTGGCCAGCCAGGAAAACCTGAATTCCAGTAGTGGTTTCACCCCTGAGTCTAAAATGGAAAGGCAAAGAGGCATTATTTATCAATATTTACTTTCCATTTGTATCAGTCCTGCAGAATTTGATTGGGAATTTGATCTGCAATTCCCAGAGCCCTGTAAAGTGGCTGTACATCAGTACAAAGTGTGCTACTAGGGGCACTACCTTTACCATGCTCTTGAAGCATTCTGCAGTGTACCTAGACACATTAAAAGGGGTCAGCAGGGAAAGGGCTGCTGCCATCTGTCTTTCAGAGCAAACACCAGCCAGGAGCAAGCACGTCCCTGTCCTGCTGCTACCTGGAAAAAGATGCTGCAGTTCCTTGGCTGTGGGTATATGTATTTCTTGAATAACATTGTATACATACTTATTAAAAATGAGAAATTGAGGAGGCCAAGAGAAGTCCAGACTAAGAAAGGGGAAGCCAGAGGACTGCCTTCAGGCTGAAAGGTGCTGGGGAAAACCAACTGGGACGTGCCATGAGCTAAAAAAAAAAAAAAAAAAAGTAACACTGTACTTTACACTAGCAAATGTTTGGTTTTACCTGGCGGTTGGAAAAAAATAGCCGTAACTTCAGTTTGCGCTAATATCTTTACCAATCATACCCGTACTTAACTCCATGGTAGAGTTATCTGGTAGTCAACAAGTTAATCCATGGAAAACATGTCAGTGCGTCTGCTCAGGGAAGGATTATTCTTTTAGTAAACAAGTTGTTGGGTTTTTTCTGTTAATTTTCATTTTAATTATCAAATAGCATTATTCCAAATACAGCAATGGAAAAGCAGAAGCCTTTAAGGAGATTTTATATGGCTTGTATCACACACCTTTCACGTTGTTCACATATTTGGATTCAGTTTGTGAAATGGCCCATTTGAAGCAATTTATTCCATTTGTGAACTGAAAGACTAAGGAAGAGAAACTCTAAGTATACAGGAAGATCCACGCACTCACTGAAAGTCTATTAGCAAGAGAGAGTTGCCAAGAGAGGAAAACACCACACATGACCTCTGTAGTCATTACAACTTCTCTATTTCTATCCAGACTCATCACAGAGTCGTACAAGGACTCCTATTGCGCGTTCAAAGCCTGCATTCTTTGTTCGCATGTGCATGACTATGCATCTGGACTGCTCATCTACATCACTGCTTTCTCCTGTGCCAACTTTGGTGGCATTATTTTGGTGTCATTTGTAGTACCTGGGTTTCCAGGTACTAAATATGAGAAGGGTTTCAACTACTAAAATTTTCTTATTTAGAGTTATAAGCCATTATTTGGACATGAGCTGCAAATGCACAATACCACCTACAACTTGATGGGACTATTTCACTTAACTTCAGCTGTCTAAAAATTAGGTGTCTAATCTAGTCATAGACAATCCCTCTATAGTCAGTGAAGCTCCACAGCTACCTCTAGACAGCAGACAACTTAGCCAGGGTAAGTATCAAAACTAGGCTGGTGTAAAAGACCTGAACCACTTTCTGAAGATGCCTCTACCTTTTCATTAAGTATAGGAGAAGCCTAGGCAACAAATTTAGGCTGGTTAAATAACCCTTGGATGGCTAAAATTAGGTCAAACAACTCCCATCCTTTCCAGCAGACCTCAGTGCAGAAGCTTCCCACAGAAATCGCTGCTACTCTAGAGAGTGTTGCCACCGCCCTGCGCTACAGCTTCAGTTTATAGCCTTTTATTTTTCATCCTTATCTTAGTTCTTGTAGTTCTTGCGATGCCTTCGAAATCTCCCCTGAGTTGTCAGTACCACTTAGACTCAAGATGCTGTGACTCACCTGCACCAAATGGATCCTGGCACGCAGAGTGTTACCAGCTTCACAATTCCCCCCGGGTATGAACACTCCTATAGTGCTTAGGGCACCGACCCTCTCAGGGTTTTACTCAGCAACAAAGCTACATCCTCCGGATTATTTCTGTTGTCTCAGTGTGCATCCTGAAGTCTCAGGTTCCCTGTTATGAATCATTAGCTTTGTCATCTTCCTTCAGGACATGGAAATTTTCTTTTCGCCTAAATTATCAGCTATCTTGAGCTAAATTGAGGTCTGACCTATGTTAAAATCAGTTATCCAGAATGCTTAGAAATCTTCCAGTGTCTTCAAGGCATCAGGCTTTTCAGCTGATGAACATATATTCACCTATTCCAGTCTTCTAGATACACGAACAATTACTTTATGGATCAACCAGAACCTCTTTTATTGTAATATTTAGAACACTTACTGGCTCTGCTGATTATTTCCACTTAAAAGTTTAAAAATTTAAAAAGTTTAAAATTTCCCCTTTGGAAAAAAAAAAAACAGTACAAGAAGACAACCAAACAACTCTCATTCCCCTCTGCCCTTCTGACATACAGTTATCACTGAGATATTTGCTGGGGTCTATAACAAACAAGCATCCGATAATAATCTCTTGCGTTTTTCTTGGTAATATCTGAAGAAAAATAATAATCACTTCACATAGCACTGATGCCAAAACAACACCCCAAAATACCAGTCCATATACACAAATACCTTAACATTTTCTAGCATGCATCTAATTTGTATTTAGGGGACATGAAACACTTGCATGGGAGAACTTTTCTTTGTCAGTGCATAGGCGATGCAGGGAAGGATGTAACAGATATTAACTTCTTCCTCTTTCCCAAATACAGTCACTTGAGAATTATGGACCTAGAGTAATTTTGTGGTTATTGCAAGACTAAATTACTGTGCTTAAGGGAGGATATTGTCCTTCCAAATTACCATTTCTTTCTTAGAAAAAATAACCTAAAGATTCTTTAAAGTCACTGTTTTCCATCAGGATTTCCAGTAGATTCACATCTTCACAAATTTTTAATGTCTGCTCCAATGCTCATGTGTGTTCTTATGTTATGAAACATCCTTATGTTTATGTACCTGCATTGCAATAAAGACTGTCCTGAAGAGGTCCTCAGCTCAACACCTTTTCTGAGAAAAAAATTTCCTAGGCTTTCCCCACTCCAAAGGACTATACTATACCATGATATCTCTAATATTTAAATAATGGTATTTTGTTTCTCTGTCACTAGGAGAGAGTATTCACTAAGACCAAGACTAGCCCCAAGAGGCCAGTTTATCCAGACCACCCCAACAGTCAATGGAGAAACAGGCTTTGGCCAGGGGCAAGTCAGAGAAGTTGTTAATTTGGTTCTTCTGAATCACTCTTTGGAAAAGCCTACGGGTTTCCGCTGCTTAGAGTCCTAGGGAGATTAGTCTCACTAGGCTAAAACAGTTTTTGTGAATACCCTCCAAAGCGTTTTGGAAGTTCATGACAAGTTTTTCTTTCCTTCAAAATGTTGTCCAGTTGATTTAAATGAAAAATATCCTTTACATGACTTCACGTTGTACGCAGACACCTCTGTCAAACCACCCCACAGTCTGCTTGGTGTAACCTTCCCTATTTAGCTAATACATCGTTATATCCTCCACAGAGCATGCAGTCTGCTGGCCCCTGAAGGAAGCTTCAAGCCTTTACAGTTTCTATTGCCTGGCACTTTGGGAGGTAGGAGAGGAAATGCGATCATTGCTGTACTCTATTTACATTGGTCAAAGTTCTTGGAGTTCAGCAGCAAAAGGAAGTGGACAATCTTTGTCCTGATTCCTCAGCCTAACCAAGAGTAGAGCATAAATTACTCTCTGATTTTTTAAAACAGATTGCATGGCTTCTACAAATGGAATGGGTGTTGACTGCATATTTTTGTGGATTTAATAAAAATGAGGCTAAAACCTTGGATTTCTGTTCTCCTTTCAAAGTTAAGAAGTAATAAACTTTACCAATTTTCATGAGAGTTCACTTACATTCCATTATGCATCAAGGTTAAAAGAGAATTTTAATTTTATTTCTTTTAAAAACTTCACATTCCCATGTCTCTATGTCATTAAAGTTTATTTCAAGATTTCTGTTGAATGTAGAGTTTAGGGAAAGTAAAAGTATTGCTACCCTAAGAATTGAAAAAGAATAAAACCAAATTTGGGAACAGTTCAACCTCTTCTCTAGCTCTCTAAGTATAAGGATGGAGTGACCACTGATTGACAAGTTCATTTCAGAAGCAGACTACACATTGGTCTGAGAATAAGATGTCAGCTGGTGCCCTCATGTGGATATGTGTGCTGTTATATATAACAGAAAATGGAACTTTTAGTCATAACAAAGCCATAGAAACTTTAGCGTCTCAGTTTTGCACACAGAATTTGGACAGTTTGTTTAAGACAGGCTTGCTTTATTTGCTTGCAGTGTGGATAATCCTGTATTACACAGTTGTAGACAGAATTTCCTAGTTAGGTGCCAGGATGTAGTGTGGCTCTTAATGTAAATTTGAAGTACAAAACTGAACTAATTCTTAACTGCACAGCTACAATCTATCTCCCTCATTAAAACTATTGATTCATATTAAAAAGTAAAAGTCATCAAGTAATTTGCTTTCAGATCTAATCACACAACATTTTTCCAGGGTTTGGAAAAAATTCCACAGAATATAACCTTTTTTGAAAAAAATGCCTTTCTTAGTTACAAAGAAAGTATTTCAGTTGTCAGCCAATACAGAAGAGAGCTGAATATGCACAGGGCATATAGCCTCATGGAAGTAATTCCAGTCTGACCACCCTCAGTGGAAGACATTATCAGTCAAGATCTAGCCATGTTTTTCTGGAAATGTGTGAAACAGGTGAGTGAAAAGCATACAATACTTCCAATGAGAATATCGATTCAGTTTTATGCATTGCCTGTATAATGGTGAACATCTGCAAACTGTGGGCAAAGGTCTCACCTAGATGGCAAGGAGGTAGGTACGGGAACATGGCATGATGCAACCCTCTGGCTAGGGTCAGCGCAGACCTACTCCTAATGTCTCTTGTGCCACTCTCTCTTTGGAACATTTATAGAAGTGTATGCATTTTTGACTCTGTTACTCAAAAATGCTAAATTTTAAGTGTAGAATTAGTCAGGTTGTTTAAATACAAGCCCAGTTTTCTACAGAATCAGCTATATGATCTTTATATCTTAAGTGTAAGGAAAAGATTGAAGGCAAGCTGACTGGAATACTTTAACAGATAGCAAAAGAATTAACTAGAAGTTAAACCTAAGCTAGACTGCCATTTGCAGAATATCACAACTGTGCCGTATGTGCCCCCAGAGGTTGGTAAAGACATTGATCTGAAATACTGTAAAAACTTTCGCAGTACTTCTATTTTCAAAATGAGCAAAGCAGCAACAATGACTATAAAAAACTGATAGGTAGGATAGCTGCAATCTGTATGTCTGATATGACAAATGTCTACCTCTAAACCCAAATTCTGAACTGGTGGGTAAAAAAGTTGGTTTTATTTTCATCAGGCACCCACAGATCACAGTAAATCCTGTGAAATTTCATTGGCTTCAGCAAATCCATATTGTGAAATGTTTCTTACCTTGTGCAATGTTCCAAATTCTTACACATTATGATAATCAGAGGGCCAGCAATAAAATCTGGGAATATAAATTAACACTGCATTATTTATCTGCAGGCATTTCATGTCTTCCTGTGCTAAGTGCTTTATGAAAGAAGGATAAAAAGCATACAAGCCAAGCAAAAGGCTAGATACAAGACAGAAATTTTATCTTTTTAAACATAATACCAGAGACAGGACTTGTAGGTTTGATAGCATTCAAAACTCTTCACCCTTACAACTACTTTGTTACACCAATTTGGGGCTTTTGCAGGAACCAATGAACTTTGGACACTACAATTTTTTTTTCCATAATGACAGATAATAAATTTGATATTTTAAATATTTAGATTATCCAGATCAAATTTCATCCAGGTAGCTCCATACCAGGCACTTTAAAAAATATGAGGTTCTGTCGGATAACACTTGTGCTTTGCCTTGGCATCAAAGTGTTTTTACATTAGCATCATGACTGAACACACCAATGCCCTTTCTCATCATTTTTCAGAGCATGTGTTATACTGCTTAATGATCACCCCAAACCCCATAGTTAGCTTTATTTGAATGATGCTGGTATGCGTGCTGGTTTCATACAACCTTTGGCTATCCTTTAGGCCAAAGGACAGTATGTAAACAAAAGAGGTCATCTCTTTAGGAATACTGTAGCCGTCAACAGAAAAGGAAAATACTTTATACAGAACCTGAAAATTTATTGATTTTTTAAAATCTAAGAAGTTACATATTTCACTTACTGCTGTTGCTCAATGAAAATAAAAAGGAATTCTTGTAGAAAAGACTTGCCCATAAATGAGACAGCTGAACAGAAAGAGTTGTGTGCCTATGAATTACAGTTCCAGACTACTTATACTCTGCCTTAAAGCTGTGTATTCTTTCTCTGTACTTGTGCAATGCATTTATATTGGAAGGCCCTCTTAAAACTGGGTGATCTATTGGTTTAGGGAGCTAAAGATTAATTCCAGATGTGGTCATGCTCTTCTAGCCCTTCAAAAAGTAACTACTGCACCATCTGTTTTGTAATAGACAATTTCAAAGAGTGCCAAGGGAAATGTTAAAGACATTGGTCAAATAGCCTCATATACTTCACACACAGGAATCCTAGAGGTCATAGTGCCTCAGACAGATTCATATTTTTACTTTTTCTCCCCCTTCTTCCACCATGGAAACTCAAGGAACAGCTCTCCTTCCTCCCAAAACAGGAAGGAAATGTTTTCCAGGTTATTACCAGCATTGACATATATGAAGCCAAATTCAGATCTGAATTCAGTGGAATGACTGGAATTCATGGTGACATATCTCTTATATCTGCCCCACTTCTGAATTCTTGTAGATTACTCCAAACAGCTTTGTTTTTTTTTAATTAACTCAGTAGCAGGAGGTTAATGCTATACTGACTTCAGATCTGGCTTGTTGCCCAAGACAAATGAAGGGTGCAACAGGTAATGAAGGGTTATTCCAGATCATGATCATTTTTATTTCTTCTGGGTATTTCAGGAATCTCTAAGCAAAGGAATTGTGTCTGTTCTTCTAAAAACAGCGTTATGCATCAATATCTACATCTCAGGTGTATAACAAAGATGCACTTGGGTCTAGCACCAACATAACTTAAATTCCTCACAAAACTGCAGTAAAAGAAGTTCTCTGAAGACTTCCTAAGTATAAACCTGAACTTTAGATCAGCAACTCATGATTTTTACCAAATAGTCCTGAGAAAAGATCTAAAATGAAAACAAAAGGAAACAGAAAATCTCCTAGAGGTTAGACAATAACAATCTTGTGCAGTCCCAGACAGTCACTTTTGCTGCAGTGACATTAAGT
This sequence comes from Limosa lapponica baueri, assembly GCA_002844005.1. Lineage (NCBI taxonomy): Eukaryota > Metazoa > Chordata > Aves > Charadriiformes > Scolopacidae > Limosa > Limosa lapponica. The sequence goes on along the minus strand of KZ509758.1, from coordinate 22,037 downwards.
AAATCATTGGTAAAAGAAATAATTTACAATATGTCTCCAGTTCATTCCTCTTTGGTTTTTCTAGTGCATGCAGTCATGTTTTATACCAATTCTTGTAACAAGGTATTACAAAAATAGCTTAGGATTAGCAGACCACTGTACCTACTTAAGTTTTGTTGACTTTGCTGTGGTTCTCTCCATCACTGCAAAAACAGTGCCTTAGTGTCTGGGTACACTCAGGCTAGATCTTCAAGTTCAAAGTGTGCTGCTAGTAAGTAAGAAATAAATTAATAGAAATAACAGCTCCTCACCGTTTGCCCCTCCTTAGTATTATTAGAATTGAGTATCTCTTAAGCCACAGCCTGTTTGAGTGGTGTAAGGGAATTCCACACAGTAAGATTTACACTTTTTCAGTATGAAACATTATTAAAACAAAGAAAGGTTGACAGGCAGAATAAGAGATGTCTGCTTCGGTGGGCTTCATCACAGCTTTTAAAATTAAAGACCTCCAAAAGAAATACCATATAAGAGGCTATTATATGTGTGGATGTGGAAGGATGCATACACACTTGTTAACTAAAGCAAAGACCATGGCTTAGGACAAGATTTAATTAAAAATATTAGACCCAATAAATAACACTTAGAACTAGATGTTATACATTTCAGCTACTCACAATTACACTCCAAATCAGAACCTGCAAGAAGAAAATGGTGGCTGAGACAAGGATCCAAACCAGAAAATATTTTAAGGGAAAATCATGTGGAGCTAGCCTGTAGGAATCATAGAGAAGGCATGGTTTTGAAATCCCAGTCTCTACAGAGCTAAGATATCTCCTCCAGAGCTACAGAAACTCCTCCCATCTCATCTAATGTAGGTATCTGTACTCCCCAAAAACCCACAAAACAAGCCAAGCCAAGCAATTTGAATAAAACCCACTCTTGCAAACCAAGCAATGTAGCAGTCACACCTCTTGCTGAGGCTGGCGTTCCTGGAAAAAAAGACCTCTAGAATGAAGATGTATTTAGAGAGAGTTTTGTTTTAGACATTCATATTACACCTCAGCTTAATTTCTGGTGGCTTTTTTTTGTTTACGAACTTCTAACTTTTTATCAGTTCTAGAACATGGTTAAGAGATTATTGGAGTCACAAATCTTACTCTATTCCTGTGCTTTCTAGACACAAATTCTGCCTTTAACAAATTCTGCTTTCTCTCGAGGTCCCTTCCAACTCTGACAATTCATGTAACACAGAGCTGAAGACTGACCCATCCTTTGAAAAATATTCAAGCATTGGCTTAGGTGAGTCATTAGTTAGAGCTCACATAAAATCCAGAAATTCACTGCTACTAACTCCTCTCTCCTTATTCTATAGTGGAACTAACTCTAAATTAAACCCTAAATGTACAGATAAATCTTTCAAAGCTCATTGTTCTCTGGGCTGAGAGGCTAATTTGCTCCAGCTGAGCCCAGCACTCACCCACTTCACTCTAAGAACAGACACCTGTGGCACATCTCTTGCACTGGAAAAACATGCCACCCACTTGCTAGCTACTGGCTGGGTCATACACACACCCTGTCAAAGGGATCTATTTCATTTAAGATGTATAGATCCAAAATGACCCAACCCAGAGAAAAAAGAAAGCAATCATTTTATTCACTTGACACATGCTGTCTTGAGAAGAGTTCCATTTGTAACAGTAGTTAATCACTCACAAACAAAAGAGTACAGTTCTAAAAAATAACTCATTTGTTCCTCGCAGCAGAGGATTAAGACATGGTGTACTGGTGCAAAATACATGCTCCATGGAAGTAACTGTATTTCTATTGCACAATTTTTGGAAAACTTTATCACTTTGACTTTCATTGCCTTTGTACCTAAGAGTCAAGAATAATTACATAAAAATGTCTGTTTCCTTTCTTGGCCATCTTTTGAAACCACAGGATAGTAATTCTTTATTTGAGTTTTTTTTGTTTTTTTTTTTTTTTCCCTGACAGTGTTGCATCCAGCTAGGACGGATGTTTTCCACCTGACCACCTGGCCGAATCACAATTACCAATCCCCAAACTCTGTGGCTGGAATCGACTGCAGAGTTCCCCCTGGTTCACTGACTGGAGGAACTCCTCTTTATTGCTCAGAGGTTACGAGTGTTGCCAGGCAAACAGCACTGTAGAAATAAACCTGCCCACCTACGAGGACATGGTTTCGGGGCACGGTCGTGCCCTAAAGAACAACTGCTGGGGGTCTCTCCGCAGCTCCTGCCCGACACTCCACCCTGCCTTCCCCTCCTCCCTGGCCTCAACCTGCAAGAGGTTTCCCGGTGTTCTTCCACCGCCCTCCTCCCGCACAGGCAACTGCTGAACCCGGGCAGTTGTCCACAGGGAGGGGGATACCAGGGAAATCTCTGCACTGAAACAGGCCGTTCCCCAGCAATCCTGTACCAGCACGCTTTCGTTGTCTTTTACGCCCTTACGTTATACCTTCTATGTGTCTATGCAGTGCAGGTATGTAATGCTCGCAGGGCAGCGGATGTGTAATGTTTGCAACCCCCATGCACTGCTGGGGGCTGAGCCCCTGTGAAAATCCGGCTTTCAAGGTGCTGTCCCCAAAAATTACAGGCTGCATTCGGGGGGCGAAGCCGCAGCCTCCCACCCCCTGGTCCCCCACCACCTTCCGATGGCCGCCTCCCACCTCCCTTATCCACCTGTGCGGAGGAAAGGCGCCGGAGCCGGGCTGCGCCACACCTCTCGGCTCGGCCCGGCACGACCCGGCCTAACCGCCGCCGAGCGCGGCCTCACCGCTAGGCCCGGCCCGGCCTAACAGCGCGGAGCGGGCCCAGGCCGCAGGGGGCGGTGCGGGCCTGGCGCCTCTCCTCCGAGCGCAGGCGCCACCGTGAGTCCGTGGCGGAGGGCTGCCCGCCCCGGGGACGGCGGCTCCATGAGCTGCCAGGTAGGTGCAGCCTGGGGAGCGGGCCCCGGCTAGAGGCCAGGCGGGTTGGCGGGGGTTCCTCAGCCCCTCTCCTCGGCGGGCAGAGGCGCCGGGCGGGCGAGGCCTGGGCGGCGGGAGCGGGACACGGATCCGCGCTCGCTTACCCGCCTTGCCCCTTTCCCCGCTCCCCTGACAGCCGAGGCAGGAGGAGCGGCGGCAGCGCTGGTCGGCGTGAGGCCAGGGAGAGCTTTTCCTCACGCTGGTTTGGTTTCGGTTGTTTGCTGTGGTGTTTTCGGAGAAGTTAACGTGCCGTAGCGGGTTTTTTCTTTCCGTCGGCCCCGCTCCCCTGATGGGCGTCTGTTCCCCGAGCAGGTCTCGGTGCTGTATTTCGCCCGCAGCGCGGAGCTGGCCGGGCTGCGCTGCGAGACCCTCTGGGTGCCACGGCAGGTCACCTCGCTGCAGCTCTGGGAGGAGATCGTCAAGGTTCACCCCAGGTATTCGGGGAAGCTACTGCTGAGGGGCTCAAAGCTTAACGTGGCTGGGTTGTTTTGGTTGGGTGTTTTTTTTTTTTTTTTTTTTTTTTTTTGTTTAATACCCATTCAGTGTTTAGAGTTGAGCTGGAATACGTGCGGGTACTTTGGCGCCATAGAAACAGTGACATTACCTACTTCTTCTAACCTGTGGCGCGTGTTTTGGCCAGTTGCAAATGCCGTAGGTTTATGTATACGCAAGGGAAGGCTAGCTCCAATAAACGCACCCAAAGGCTGGGCCTGAGGGGCGGTGTGAGACGGGTGGCCTGTGGTCCAGGGGGGCCGTGGTGCGGTAGTTCCACTGCACGTGAGAGCTCCCGAGCTGTGTTACTGACCTGTGGAGAAGGTGAGAATGTCACAAGGCAGGATGAAGCACAGCCAGGGCAATAAATAAGAAATCCATGATAATACGCAGGTGTTTTCGCTGACTTATCTTTAACAGCACTGTTAGCTGTTGCTCTGAGCTTATGGCACCATCTGGAAGGCAGGTCAGTGAAGGAACTGAAACCCTGGCACAGGCTTCCAGCCCCTCAGCCCTTACATAGAAAATAGGCTCAGCCGCTTTGAACCTCCTCTGCTTTGAAAAAAACTCTCCACCATAACTTGCATTTCGTAGGGAGTCTGGTCCCAAGAGAGCTCTGTGTGCTGTAAGGACCCCTGCAGCGCTGCTGCTCTTTAGGGGTGTCGGCAGAAATCCCACCTCAGGTTAAGACTGAGGGAAGGTGCTCAGTCCTGTCAAGAATGAGTTTGGTAGACAAAGGTGCAACACCGTTTTGGGGTGAGGAGTGAAAGAAGAAAAAGTAAGGTGTAATGGAGGTTGAGGTCCTCAGGATTTAGAGCTGAATGCACTGGAATTTCTGTAACTTTGGACTTGGGTGCCAAAGTCTTCCTTGAGGCACCACCCTTCTTTATTAGATCTACTCTCAAAGGCTATGAGGAAAACCAACTATTTAGCAATGGTAGATGTTTCCAAATGAGAAGTTCTAACCAAATGTTAGACTAGGAGCCTTTTCTTCACACAGAATGAGACCAAGTGTGTTTTGGGGAAGGAAGCAGTAAGGAATGAGTGCATTTTACTTTGCAGCCTATTACTTGGTGTCAGAAGCAGCAGCACCTTTGGTTACTTTGCCATAGTTTGTCAACTTTGTCCTTTTATGAATGATGACTCGGAGCAGTACATATCATTTGTGCAGTTACTTCACAGCAGCTGCCTTGAAAAATGCTTCTGTTCCTAGCTTTTCTGGAAAAACTCAACATAATTGTAGGGCACTGACCACAGACTTATATTCACATTGCTAATGGATATTCAAACTGCAGCTTGAGCGTACTTGTCAGTGCTCTTCTGTTCCACCCATTTTCCCCAATGAATAAACTTGCAAGTGACATTAATTAGAACCCGTCCTTCTAATGGGCACTTCAGTTTCATAGTTGTACTCAGTTCCTCAATGGCTTGCTTTACTTTAATATGGTCCCTCCTTTCAGTCTGTCCTCTGAGTCAGTGCTACTGTGTTTTGCTCAGCCTTTGTCTTGCCTACTTTTGTCTATCTGGCTCTTAGGAAATGAGATTATTTTTACTTGTACCTTTTTGGTGTGCCTACTTGGTTTTGGCAATACAGCTCTCTGCTGTCTGTGCCTGATTTTGTAGCCTCAAACAATAACAGTTATCACGCTTTCACCTTCTAAAGTAAAATGTTGGCATTCTTTTTCTGCTGCTTTACTGGTGTTGCCCTCCTACTCACTGTGTGATTGCACTTCGTCGTGAAAGTGACTCTCTGCCTGATGGTACCCAGAGCTGTGGACTCTTACAGCAATATCTCACAGATTTGAAATCCAAAAATACATGCAAGATCTCCCAGAAAACCCACCATATCTACCGTCTTAGTTCTGTTGCCACTCCTTATCAGTAGCAAATTTCAGACCTGTAAGTACAAAGACCCAGAGCCTCATATACTATGAGGTTACAGAACAAGAGCAACTCTTTGACCACTGAATCTTCTTGAGGTCTCATGAATAGCATCCTGCAGTGCCTTTTTCTGTCTAAGAAAATTACCCCAGCCAGACTGAATCGGGAACATTTCCTTCTAATCCCAAATTGGATGGTTGCTACCCTCTTGAGTGACCCACTTCTTTGTTAGAAGCTGCTGAAGTCAGTATACATTGTTTCATTCTGATGTAGGCCTGTAACAGATCCAATTCCTGGCTCCTGGAAATTGTACTGAGTTGGTTTCTCCTTAGGCACCAGAAGAAAGTCCAAGAGTAGGAGGTGGGTGTTTGTTGTACTTTTGAAAATGTATTGGAAGCAAAGTTGCATAAGTCTCAGTGATATTTACCTCAGCTGCCCTAGACTGTGTGCTAGTTTGTTGTTAAATGAAATCTCATGGTTAAATGCAAACACTCTATTTAGAAACCTATTTGTGCTCCTGCCAATCCTCCTCAGGCTTGCTGTCATCCGGGATCAAGTGGTTTTTGCTGTTCGACAGGAGTACGTGCTTCTTGGAGATCAGCTCCTGGTCCTGCAGCCCGGAGACGAGGTTGCCATCATCCCACCAATTAGTGGAGGCTGAATCTGCCCAGGTTCTGTTAGGTAGGTATCACTTCTTGCTTAGTTTCTTATGGAGTGCCATCCTGTGCTAAAATATCTCAGATTCTGTATGATGTTCCCGTAATCTTTTTTTTTTTTTTAGGTCCAGAGTTGAGATTGCAATTGTCTTCCTCTACCCCAGTAGTCTTCTGAGAGAACATAACTTATGTTTCCTGCTGAAGAGAACAATTGTGCTGACCTGGAGCTGTAAGCTGGCACGCCAATAAACGGTTAACACATATGCAGTAAATGGAAGACAATTGCCAGAGAGGTCAGGCATTGTTTTGAATTTGGGTTTTGGGTCTTGTTTATTCTTTCGTAGTTGTTTCTGGCTGCCAGTAGATACCCAGCTTGCCTAAATAAGATAATAAGATAATAATGAAAAACCTCCTGCCACTTTTTAACAGAAAGAGATTTGTCTGCTGCTTACAAAAACCTTTTTTTTTTTACTGTCGAAGGTGTCCTTAGAATAGCTTCATTTCTTTGCATGCTTTCAAGTGCCAGTCTATGTATTTACTGCAGCTTGTTCTATTGCTGCTGCTAAAAATACTGATTTTCCTCCTCATTCGTAGGTGAACTGATGACTGGTTTCTGCTCAGAGAAATTAGAAGACTCTCCTATGTCATTGAAACAGACTGATAGTATGAGGACCCGAGTGTCTGGGAGAGCATATAAAACTTTAGAATGAGAACTCTAATCTGTGTTTATCAGAAATCTCTGTTTTAAATTGTGTTTGATTTCAGGATAAGATAGGGAAGAGGGGCTGACAATTTTACCACAGATTTACTAGCACAGTGGTCCATGCTGGTTGACTGCACTGTTAAACTGGGGCCTTGCACTAGTTCTAGTGTCATCCTGCTGGAGCAGACTTTCCTACCAGGAAGGAACCTGTATGCAGTAAAAACCAGGTCATTGCTTGATATTTGAAGTTAATATTCTCTCAGCAAGTCTGCTGAGAAGTGAATTTGCCATGGAGACTGGTCTCTTGGGGTGAGGAAATAGATGGTGCGTGTTTTCTGCACAAACTGGGGCATCAGCACTGGATAAAATGCAGTTGGCCAACGCTGGTATTGCCAAAACCAACAGCAATCTGTTTGGTTTCAGCTTTTCTAATGAGCTATGGATGAAAGTGAAGATGTGCCAAAAGATTTTATCAATCTCAAGTCTGAAAAGCTCTCTGTAGATGAAGTGTCAGAGCTGGTCGTTTCACCATACTGTGGGGCAGTGTCTCTTTTCATTGGTGAGTTTAAGATTTCTGAGCTGGATCTATGAGTGTGTTAATAGTCTAATAAATGAAACCTAGATTGTCCACACCCCAAACTCGCGCCTCTCAAATAAATAAATTCCTGGACTGAGCCCAGGATGTTTAGAAAAGACATTCACAATTATTTAGAACAAGATGATGGCAGCTCTTAAACAGTTGCACTGGGACAAAGTGGTGAGAAGCTTCCCTGCTGGTGTGGCTATCCTAGGGCTGAACAGAAGCAGCTCTGGAATACAGGGCTGCTTGGGAGCTATTCTCCCATCCCCTTGGACACAACTTGGTCAAGGTGAGAAGTGGGATGTTGTAGCTGTGAAAATCGCAGGTCCACACATATATGAAAGTTTCTGCAACTTGGGTCTTGGTTGAAAGTAAAGTACTATTTTACCCCTGGGCTAGTGAAGGCCAAGGCTGATAGCTCTGTCCATTGTTTAATGTACATGGTACAGATCTTGAAATCCCCTTGTGCTTAAAACCTGATCCTAAAAACTGAGCACTTAAACATTGCACAGGTAAATGCAATAATAGCACCCTAGTAGTTACCACAGAAGATGTCCAAGCCTTGGGCATTACAAACTGCAGACTTATGTAATGTGTAAATTAAATTTTTCCTTGTATATTGAAGATTTCTCTTGTTCAAAGAGTCTCTTTACACAGCCGTGATTAGGGGAGGTCATTTATATTTGCACAGTGATGACCTTGAACATAGCAGGAGATCCTGAATTTTACTCAGTATTTACCTAGAATATGTTCTTATGTAATAATTATATAATATAAATGTTATATATTTATTTACTCAGTGCTATTGGTTGATAAATCCTTTGTGTTTAGGTACTACCAGAAATAATTTTGAAGGGAAAAAAGTGGTTCACTTAGAATATGAAGCGTATACTTCAATGGCAGAGTCCGAAATAAAGAAAATCTGCAGAGATGTTAGACAGAAATGGCCATCAATCAAACATATTGCAGTGCACCATAGACTTGGGTATGTATGGCCAGACCACATCCTTCTGCAAGTGGAATATTAATTCTTGTCTGGTGCATGGTTGTGCTTACATAGTTGCAGGATGTGCAGGAATCTAGATAAACTGTAATGCAGTAAAGCTGGCTGCAGGATCAAGCTCTTGCTGCACAGCTAAGTTTCAGAAATAGTCTTTTTCAAAATTTGTGTTTTGGTAGTGTTTGCCGGAATCCATATTTAGACTGCAGGAACCTTGATGCTGATGTGATGGTTTGAAAGTGTGGAGAAGGGACTGAGATCTTGTTGCTGGGAAGGAGATGCTGTTGGCTTTTGCTTTTTTTTAAAGGCATGAAGTTGGCACCACTTTGGTTTTTTCTTCTTTCTTCCATTGAGGTGCCACAGAATGTTGGTTTCTTATTGTCAGATTTAAGTCAAATTATGCCATAGGGAACCTGGAAGCTTAGACTGTGGGGAGGGAGAGAGGCATGGTAATTGCTAGCTGTGCTTGTAGGAGAACCTTCTGTTGTTCCTTGAGTCTTGGATAAGCATTTTCTGTTGGGTTTAAAAACATGGAATACTGGTGTCTGACATACTCTTGACCCTTCACTGTTCATCAGATTTCTCACTGAAACTAGCAGAATTTGCAGAGTCTGTTGCAAATGCTTGTTTCCTTTTCTCTCAGCAGAAGGATCTTAGGAGGTGATGGCAAAGGGTAATATTAGC
>KZ509757.1:12563-22985 GCA_002844005.1 Limosa lapponica baueri | reverse complement strand
ATCCAATCAAGAAGAAGAGAAGCTTTGGTGGGAGGACGGGTGTTAAATCGAAAGAGAACTAAAACCAAGGGCAGTGGAAAGCCTGGTGAAAGTGTGCATGAGCTGTATTTGTGCAGGAAATGAGAGAACCCTCCTAGTCCATCTGTATCCAATGTTAAAGGACACTGGGATTCTTCAGTCAGTAAGCACACAAAAACCAGTGTGCATTCAGAAGTTTATTCTCTCCAGACTGTGCATTCAGAAGTTTATTCTCCCAGATGATCCTCACAAAACATTACTCAAGAACACAGTAAGGGAGAAATAACCTGATCAGAGCAAAAATCTGCTTTCTGAGATCACATTCTGACATTTTTTTAATACCTACACCCACCCTCACAACAAACAAGTCACACCCTGACATGGAAAGTGATGTGACAAGTGTAAATGGCGCTAAAATGCTAAAGAGATGGAGCATGTACCCCAAATCATTCCATAGTTGTATCTTTTTATAACTCTTCCCAGTTTCACAATCAGATCTTTACTTTCACCAAATACGCTATCCTTATTCTGTTTTCCTTAAATCACATTTGGTTTTAAAATCTGTCCTGTAATTTTTCACGTTCCAAACACGCTCTCTCTGAGAGCAACAAGTGATAAACTGAGGTTGGACTGGTATTACTCAGAAACCTATCAAGTCATTTCTAGAGCCGGGGTTCATGACTTGCCCTAAGATGCAAAGGCGGTGACGTTAGGTGCTAAGATCACAGCTGAGACACTCTGCCCTGGCAGAAATTCAACAATCCTTTTGGCAAGGGACAAATAAAGTATTATGGAAACTTGTAAATAATGATATTCACATTTATGACCTGGTGTCAAGTCATTAATAACTATTCATGTCACAGCAAGGATGAACTTTGTCCTGTGTGATTCTGCTGCCACTAAGGCAGCACTCAGAGTGGTTTGGGTGACTATAGAGCTACAGAGCCTATGAGACCTCAGTACCTTGCGGGGTGCCAAACATGATGTTAACAGTGCAAGAGCGGTGAACTTGATGCTGCTGGGTGATGACAATGGCAAAAGGAGACCCTCCTCTGCTCACATCGTCCAGGGCTTGCGTCAGTGACATCTCTGTGTTGAGGAAGATGAGGTCCACTACCATGCCCAGATCCCGCACCTTCCGCCCCACTGACTCCGCGTACTCCCTACCACAAAGCAGAGCCAGCAGAGTTTAACAAGTCAGTCACATACAGAAACAGAAACCCTGGCACATTCACCCTCTCCATCATCTCAGATTTGATTTTCTGATGCCTTGCCAAACTTTGTAACATTTAACAGGACAGTAATAAAGCAATCTCAGTACAATAATATTAACAGTCCAGATCCTACCCTTATTTTGACCTGAATCAGTCATTTCAGTGTAACAGAAATAGATTACAAATCAAGCCTCAGCTTAGCTGAGAAACAGAGTGTTTGCAAAGGGATTTACACTATTACAAATTTGCTTACATAGAGGCGTGTTTAAACTGAAGTCATTAAGTGAGGTAATTTATGCCTGCAGAGATCTAAGGGGTACACAGCAGAGCAGCAAACCCACAGGAGTCAGTTGTGCTACGTTCAGTATCTTAACTGTTCAAATACGCCTTATCCTAATTCACCGTAGCACAGCCCAACTTCTGGAGTTGAAGATTAATTTTCAAAAGAGAACTACCCATCCATAAACATTCACTTGAGTTCCAAACACATCTTCTCTTGCTCTTTTGTTCCACTAGCTGCTTTCTGCCCTAACCCAGTATCAACACAGCACCTAGGGATCCACTGTTCCTGTATCTATGGTGCTGTAGACTTCCCATTCCAAACACAAACCTGAGCTCATGCGGCTGAGCCTACAGTTTTCAAGTCTTTATTTTTTAAGCTTATTTTAATCAGTACCAAAACCGCAACACTGTCTTTTTAAGGACTTCTAAGTTACACCAATCATGTATCTAAGTTATTCAGGAGCTACCTTTCAACAGGTCTATGGTAGGTGACATCAGTGCTTCAATACCCAAGATTTATTAACACGCTCTTAAGGTTTGTAGCTGTTACAGACCAAAATGATCCTTAGGATACTAAGCTGATCCTATTGCACAAAAAAATTCTCCCTTTATCAATTACAATAACCTGTGGTCTATTAAAATGTCTTCTGAAGACTTCTAGCCACCAAGGGATAAAGAATCTAAAACTTCCTTTCAAGATTTGTTCCAACAGGTAATCAACTCCATTAAAAGCAAATCACAGAATTTTATTTCTAGTTTCACTGTTCCCCTTGTTCCGATTTCCTGTTCTGTCTGCTACCACCAGATCAGACAATTCCCAGCTCTCTCTTTCTGCCCCACACATAGAGCAAAGTTATATAAAAGCAACTCTTGATCTTTTTTCCAAAGGGCTAAGGAGACAGAGCTTTAGATTTCACCTTGACAAACATTTTCTTCAGACCCCAAGCCAGATCTATGATTTACTTACATCTTTGCTATTCTTCGCTACGTTTATTTGTAAAGATATAGATCTGGTGCCATCATTTCAGCCCCCCTCCCACTGCACCAGGCATAGGTGTACCCCTCTGTCCCCAACACAGCGCCCACTCTCCAAACTAAGGACGTTCTAACATTTTTGACACAAGTCCCTTTGACTCCTAAAATTGTTTTAAGACCTTACATTCCAAGAGCAAGCACACCATTCTAGAGGGATCGCCTGCATTTTTGGTTTTAGGTAAACAAACTTGCATTTAGCACAATAAAAAGGCACACTGTGTTTGACTGGGGACACCTCAGTAAACCTTCAGACTGCCACATGAGATCGCCCCGGTTACTACTTAGACAGGCTTTTGGTATCGTTCGTGACTGCTTTCAGCAGTGACTTTATACTTTGTGCACGTTGGATTAACAGTATTGACTGGTATCTGACCTAGTAACCAGCCTGACAGGAGCTCTGAAATGAACCCCCCCACACGACTCCACCCCAACAACTGCTCTGAACCACCTGCTGCCTGGCACATACTAATAAATTCCCTATCAGTCAACCCACGAATAACAAGCAGAGGCCACTATAACCTGTCGTGACAGTAGGCTGATACGAAGAGTAGGTAGAAAAGTATCAGAAGGTATAGTGAAGGAAATAAAAGTGAAGCACTAGATACATTTCTCCATCTCATCAACATATATTCCCGTATCAACATATATTCCCACATATACTCAGAAAGCTGGCACTTCCTGAGGGCTCTAAAGCCATGTTCCTCAAGACCAATCCATAACACAAACAGCCTCAAGGCAGGACTAAGTTTAATTCCATTGTCTTGTACCATGCAGTAACAAAATTTGTCGTAACTATTTTCTTACTTTGTCTGTTTATTCACCACGATCACAGAACAATCCACAGGTCTCTCTGCATCAAAACGCCTCTTGATTTCCTCATAGTACTGACGGTATAGCTCCTCTCGGCGCCGCTCCTCACGCTTCAGACGGTCTGAAAGCAAACCACAGGGACAGAACAAATCATACCCTTTGGATCTGCTTGGGGCAATGAGGTGCATACGGCTGCTCTGTCTGAATCTCTGAACCAGAGAACACAATGCACTCAGCACCGCAGGCATCTCCCGCATCCTCCCAGGGGGAGAATGTGAATCTGCTCATTATAATGCTACAGGTGCTCACCTTCTGAATTCACTGGAGCTCTATCAAAATGCTCTTTGTAACGGTCGTAGTAAGAGTCATCCTTCCGCCGACAGTAGTCTTCGATGTGAAGGTAACGGTCATAACCTTCATCTCGTCTGCAAGATTTAGAGAAGAAGCAAGGGTTTCCATGCTCCAGCACAATCTCAGGCCACAATTTTGGCCAGCACATCACACACAGACCTTCCTCAAGTTTAATTTCTGAAGTACCCACCTGCTCTTCACAAGACACGAAGCAGGTACCTGACTGTCAACAGTCAGAGCAACTTCCTCATCTTAAATGCCTGACACCACTCAAATCACTGCAGCCATTGAGACGGGATCCCCATAAAAGCGTGTTGGCAAATACAATCCCATGGAAATTACCTGTACAAAGGGTCCCGAGGGTCTCTCATATCCCGTGGATCCCTCATATCCCGTGGGTCCCTCATATCCCGTGGATCCCTGTATCGATCATACAGTGGCTCCCGTGGGTCGCGAAGATCTCTAACATCGCGAGGGTCCCGCAAGTCTCTTGGATCCCTGATATCCCGTGGGTCTCGCATGTCCCGTCGGTCCCTATGGTCTCTGGCGTCACGCATGTCTCTAGCTCGAATGTCTCGAGTGTCTCTGGAATCTCGCCCGTTTCTACCATCCCTGCCATCTCTGGGGTCTCTCCGTGGACTCCCCCGAAGAGGGGAGCGGTCACGTCTGGCATCTCGGCCATCCCCGTAGGCATATGGTTCTCTGTGGAAAATAGCAGGGAAATTCCATTAGACTGCTAACGACATGAGTGCTGTCACCCCTATATCTCTTACCTGAGGTGCCAAAGTGACCCTTCTCTCAGCAGCTGAATCCTCCCTCCTATCCCACAACAGCAAGAATTGCCAAAAAACCATATTTGTTGAAGCAGCCTAGGGAAGCTTCTTAATTCTAATGTTTATCATAGCCACACAAGACCCCAAAAGCTCCTTAATGAAGCATCCCTAAAAGTGTAGAGCGCCTGTGGAAGGAGTGAACAGGCACCTCGGAAACCACCATTTCAAGGCCTCCGGCCTCCAACATCAGCCACAGATCACCTACCAAACATATTTTTGCAAATTCTTTGAGAGAATTCAAGGTGCTGGAGCCTAATACGCAATAGCCAGGAGCATTCAAGGGATCCATTAAATTCGCTACTCAATGACAGCAGAATACCTGAAATAATTTGTTATTGGCATGTGATTAGAAAAGGAGCTTGTTGTGACCAAAGACACTGCAGGTTTCATGGTGTGGTTGGGTCTGTGCTGCTAGCAGAGCAACGACAGCTACTGCTGTGTCCTGGATTTGAAGGGATAGTGTCTGTAGAAAGTCAGTCTCATGTTTACGACGCCCCGTGTTAGGAGGGTACGAAACCCAACCAGCATGGCATCCTCAGCAGCAACAGGCTTCTCTGTCCCATCTGAATGATCCATCTCATTCAGACTTTGCACCACGCCGTCTTCGGAGGCAAGGAAGAATAACGTTCCAGTCTTCATCTTTTCCCAAAACAGCAGGTTTTTCTCCAGGTCATATTTTGTTTTCCAGAAAAAAAAACGTAACTTCACTGTAGTCTAAGCCAAAGATAAAGATCTTGCAGAGTAACTACTGAGCTTCACATGTTTGGAATGTTCCTTGCCCAAGATACTGACAACCATCAGAAAAAAAAAACCCCATTGTTTTGAATCTTTTTATTTCCAAAACTTGACAAATTTTAAGAGTCCTCTACCAGCCTAATCAGTTTACGAAAGATAAGCAGAATATAAGCCTGCTTCCACTCTAGCGCATTCACGTAGCAGTCACCTGGAGAGACCTGCAGGAGCAGGGAGTCAGATGTGCCCAAGTTCTGTGTCAGGTAGAGCAGACAGTATGAGATGGATGTGCCGAGTCTGAGCATGGATTGTGGTGGTCGGACACCCAGTTGTGCTGGGGAGACACGGGAGCACTGGAGTTCTCTATTTTTATGTCAGATAAAAACAGATCTTGGGAAAAACTACAGTGTTGCCACTAAGAGAATATACAGTCTCCTCCTGTAAAAGAAACACTGTATTTGCGTAAACAAAGTGTAAACACCCTCAGCCTCTTGGACACACAAATCCACTTCTTGTTTGCGATCTGCATTGAAACCACGTCCCATGAGAGAGACACGTCATCGCCCGCTTCCCCCCAGCCTACAACGAACAATGGCAGAAGCTCAGGGGAAGCTTCTGATTTGCTCTAATGGGTATCGAGTAACTGATCTTTCTGCAGTTGTAAGATTATACAGCAAAAGAGCCAGATGCAGCGTAATTGTTTGGCATATGACATTTATTCCAGCTGGCGTGGGGGTGACCAGAACAGGCCATATTCAGGAGCTGCAGAGACAAAAGAGATCCAGAGCGAACAACGCACAACTGCGACAGAAGTAGAGAGGTGGCGCGGGTCCCCTCCGCTCTTGCACCTGCGTGGCTGCCCTGCTGCTCGCAGAGAGGCAGCAGCACCAAGGCAGAGCAGCCTTCTGCTTCCACGCCTCGGTCACCACGGTCCGACTCCTGCAGCGTCAGCACCGCTGGCCACGTGTGCTCGGGACTCAGCACGGGACTCCGCAGGCCAACATCAGCAGCTGCCGTTCACACACCTGCAGCGTGGTCCAGAGCCCATTGTCCACGGTCGTGCCCAGGACTCGATGCCTGTGACCTTATCGCCACCCGTGCCCGTGGGGCTGCTTGGGACTCGGTGCTAGCAACACGGGCTGGTCACAGTGTCTGCAGTGCCAGCTCCAGCCCAGTGCCTTCACAGAGGCACCAAAGCCTTTGGCAGCCTGGTGATAGTCCAGTCCACAGCCCGGTGCCCAGGGCACCACTGACCATGGCTCACACACCTCCAGTGCTCCTCAGGGCCCATGACGTGGGCATCTGCTCTTGCATGCACACAGGATGACACAGGTCCCAATGCCTATGGCATCAGTGCCTGCTGCTTGTCCCTCATCAATGTGGTCCAAGGACCAACACTCACGGCATAGGTGTCTGCCTCTTACACCCACCGTGCTGCCTGGGACCATCAGCATTAGACACCTGATGGCCAAGGATGTGCCATCAGCACCTGCTGCTCAGGTACCTGCAAGTATTCTTGGGGTCCTCATGGCAGGACTGAGCACCCCTGATGCTGCCCAGGCCCAAGGCTTGTCACATCCGTAACAGGAAGCCCCAGCTGTGTGCCAAAGCACCTCCTGGGCGATGCCCACACACTGGCCTCTGCAAACACATTTGGCCCTGTGCAGGTGAAGTGCAGCAAGTAAAAGAGACCTAGGTGATACCAAGGATTGCAGCTACTCATTCTCTGGTTTTTGGTGGTAGGTATCTTGCTATTTGCACTTTTTCCCCATTTTTGGTAATTGAACAGGTCAAGTTATTAGAGCACACCAGACGCGTGAGAGCTTGATTACCTTCAAGTCCAAAAGGCAACACTCCTTTGTGTTGAGAGCTTTACAGTACAGGCACAGAAGATGCACATCTTACATCAAAGTGTAACCACAGCATGTCTTCGCGTGCTCCCTAGTAATGCCGTGGAAAGGAAACTGAAGTTGTCTTCCTGTGACAGGACAGTCCGTGCCTTCTCCAGTCGCCAGTGATGTCACACACAGAAGACGTGGAGGAGCTGCACAGGCTGTGCCTACCAAGGGGTGGGAAACCAGGAGAAGCTGGCAGGTACACACCACTCTGACTGCAGAGAACAGGACTGGTTCCAGGTACTGGCAACGCCAGCACACATGTGGACAGGACAGTGCAATAGAAACATTTGCTCTGTCATGTGCTTCGCTCGTGTGCTCTTTTCCAGTCTCATTTCAGCACTGGAAGCTTTTGACATCGGAAGAGGCGAGATCCCAAAGTCCTCTGCAGCATGGCACTGGAAATGCTACAGCCCCTCGGCGTTCTCTAGATATGCCTCAGCTTCTCTGATACTTGAGGCAGGAGAAAACATCAAGCGTATTCTTCCTCACAAGTCTTTTACAGCCTGTGCTGCAAAACATAACGCTTAGCTGTAGTAACAGCAGCAGACACGAGGTTTCCCTCGTGCCTCCTGAAGTGTTAGCGCCAGAAGGGCTCTTAGAGGTGGAGCGGTCATGTCCCGACTGTCTCGCTTGAGCATCTCCGTTTGACTGGGGAGGTGGCGGTAGGGAAGAGACACAGACATTTAGCACAGGCCGCAGGGCTCATGCCCTAAAAGCCTGACCTTCCTAGTATAACTCACTGCTTCCAGGTACTTTACCTTCGTGCCGGACTGGACCTTGATGAAGCCTTATTCATATTTCTTCTTTCCACTGCTTTTTTAATATCTGTAAAGAATAATCAACCCATCTGTTCAATGCTATGGAACAAAAAAAAGATCATCAGCACAATTCAAATGAAAGCAACTTAAGCTCAACAACATCCAGATGGTGCAAGAAAATCCATTCAGCAGAGAGACATTGTCACTTTGACATTTTTTTATTAAGTTTAGGTAGTACAACATAATGAAATTTTAATGGATTTCTCTGACTTCAAAATAAGGTGGACAGCTTGGGCGAAGTTTTAACCCTTTACATTCAGGCCTACATCTAGACTCTTCATTCCATAACAGAACCTCTTTCTTCTGCAGTCTATGAGGGAGCAGAAAGCAACTCATGGACTGTAGGAGAAAAAGCAGAGTCTCAAAATCTCCAAGAAAGGAAGCTGATGGCCAGCACAGTCTTAAGTTCACGGCCAGTCCTGTTCAGTGGAGCCTGCTGCTACCCTTGTTGAAAATAACCCAAGGGTTCTCAAGTGGCACATGCAACTGCCTCCCGAGGGACTGCTGCAGCGTTAAGTTGTACAGCCTCCACCAGTGAGGAAATGGGATCCAAGGAGCCGGGAGAACAAGCTCCTTATGAAGTCAACATGGTGCATTCAAAACACCACTGTTACCGTGATGCAAACTGATCCAACGGATCAGAAATTTGAAAACTGGTTGGCTTCTGAGCATCTCCAGGAAAAACACCATGAAGTGAAATACAAAGAAGTAAGAGCTGAAGAAACAGAGTCTTGTCCTCAACCAGATAAAGTGAAGTTGCCCAGAACTGGCAGGGACCCGTATTGTTCTACTGTGAAGAAACAAAGTGTAACAGGTGACTGAAGATGAAATAGTGAACTGGAGGGGGGGCAAGGACAAACAGAAATGATTTCAGATGTTTTACTCTGAAAACCTTTTAAGGAAAAGAACAAAACAAACCTAGGGCCTACCTGCTCCCTGAGAATCTATCGACAATTAAAATGTCTTATTAGTTACTTACATTAACTACTTTCAAAGCTCTTGCAAGTGAACAAACATGCCGCAATGTCTTTAGACAGACTCAGTCTTAACATCTTCTGTAACTTCCCAAACTATCCTTCATTACTTTCAAGATTAAAATTAGAATTAAGGGATTAGTTCTAATTTTTGCTCTTGTTGTCAGTCAAGCAGCAGCATGTTCTTTTTTTGGGGGAGGGGGGAGCTGGGGAGAGGCAATCTGGACATTAACTACAAATGCAGCGTAACAACACTCACAGGACCACAAAGCAGTCTCTCCGGGATCAAATACAGCTGCATTGTCTATTGTCACAAAGTAAATTGGATGGACATTTATTCCCTACACAGTTTTATTCATTAAAAGATAGGAAAACGCTTCTATGCATTTGTGGAAGTATTAGTATAATGCAACACTGGAGGTTAAACTCTCCCAAAGCCTTTTACCTTAGTGTGTTATTAGCAATTATATTTAATACTCAGACTGCATAACTGAAGCAACTGTTCTCCTTGCATTTATTTTTTAGTTGAGAAATCTTTCCCCCTTAAAGTCAAGTGTTATCTTTAAACAAGACACTATCTGCTTTCTTTGGTTTAAGATTATTTTTATTTTCTGTTTTAAGATGCCATTGCAGAAACCTATTATTTTTACACTCAATACCATACATTTCTTTCAAATAAAAAAAAATTGTATTTAAATCTGAACAAAAATAGTTCACCAGAAGAAAAAACACCTTTGACAGGGATCCTTCTCTTGTGCAAAACGAACAGATTTAATAATGTTTTATTTAATGCCAACAGCATTTACAGGTTAAGCATTTGAACATTGACAAAGCTTCCAAGAAAAAAATTAGTCTTCTGTCCTGTAGGATTTTGAGATGACAGGGCCACTGTAATCATACAGTGTAACCTTCTGAATAAACACAGGTGACAAGAGTTTCTTGAATCACATTCCTATCTCAAGTGCAGCAGTGGCACCGAACTAGAGCTTATCTTTTAGCAACACATCCAATTCCAATTTAAAAGTCTCCAGAGCACAGAAGCCACCAAAGCTCCAATAAATTATTTCAGAAGCAAATTACTTTGCTGTTAAACAAAACTATTTATTTCCATTTAAGGCCTTGTCATGCCTATGCCCACTAGATTAAAACTCACTTATCTCCAGGTCTGCCTGTAACACACAGATCACATCATTCCTTTATCTTGAGGCTTTCTCTATGGCTCGTTCTTCAACTCTTTAAGCCTTCTTCAGACTTTTCTGAGGCTTCCCCAATTTATCATTATCCTTTTTGAACCAGGCAAACCAGAACTGAATACAGTATCCCAGCAGCAAAACCCCACATGTACCAAAATCTCCCTACTTACAAATCTGTGTTTTGTACAGCTAAGGATGACAAAAAACCCTCTTGTTGGGTACAGATCTTCCCTTTTGGCTTTACTGAAAGCTCAGTTCTGCCTG
>KZ509756.1:4463-21556 GCA_002844005.1 Limosa lapponica baueri | reverse complement strand
ATTGTATTTGAACTCTCAAATGGGCATCTCAATGTCTGCCCTTGTACCTTTTATCTCTTTTACTGTGTATAAAGAGGTTAAAACCAGCCCACTCACCTGTGCAGCTCTGCAGAGGCACAGAAGGTTACAGTGGCGCTGCTGAATGCAGTAGGTTTCCCAGGGATAACTTCTCTCTTCCAGCCTCCCTGTACGTGAGAATTCATGGAGACCCGTTGGGACCGTGATGAGGGTGTGCATGTGTGTCAGGGGGTAGTTTATTTGCTTTGAGACTTGAGGGTAGACAGGCCTGAGACGGTTTAAAACCATGTTAGTTACGAAGGTAGCCAACGCAGTCTGAAAATGCACCTTTTAAATCCTGCTGTAGACAAGTTCAGCGACTATACATTAAGAGTGTAAGTAATTTACTTCCTTTACTTATCCGTACGTATGGAAAATAAAGAATGATAGTATTTCTTAGCAGTGTTGGAAAGCTGAATTCACAGAGGTTTACAAAGTGTTTTGAGATCACGAATTTAGAAGATGCTACTGACTATGAGATATATGGAATTCCATGGAAATGCTTTCAAGAACTTCCTTTTTTCCTCACCATGTTTGCAGCCCAAACACAGTTTTAGACTAATGTTTTCAAAAGCATAAAAGTGTGGGTAAATAGCAATGAGTAGTTGTTATGAAATGGTTTTCTTGGTTGTATTGGACCATGAGTATGCACGTGACCCAGTTCCAGCTGATGGGCAATCCCTTCCTTAAAATGTGGTCTTCTGTGATTAGGTGTGTGCAGCTCAGTGGTCACAGGTTCCTATTTCGAGGTGATCTGTATTTGTAAGTCTTACTGGTGTTCAGTGCGTGCTCTCGAGATTTAAGTCTCATAACAATATCTGCAGTGAACTAACTATGATTATGAAGTAGCATCAAATCCAGCCTTTGGCCTTAGTGCTGTGGGATGCTAACTGCTTTCTAGAAGGAACATCAAGAGTGTGTCGGTATTCCTAGTGAAATAAGTACATTACTTCTACTTTATGTGAAAGAAAGTAGTGATGCATTTCAGAAATGGATGGCGTTCTTTGCTAAATGCTTGCTCTCCCCTGGAAGGCCAGAAGTGACCTTGTAATTCATCTGCCGGTGAACAGTCAACATCAGGTGCTGCATCATGGTCTTTGCCAGTTATTACATGATCCCATCTTTAAACAGGGTTCTTTTGATCTGCACTTTCATTTCTTGCTGAATTCCTGCTGGTTGCAGGTGCTCCACCTCGTTCCTGGACCGGTGCTGGCCACGAGTGCTGCTCCATGGCGCGGTGGCTGTGCCCGGCAGCAGCTTGGATCCCGGGGCTGTTGGATGGAGGGTTCTGCCCAGCTCTGGTTAGAACACGTTTTGCATTCTTTCTGACTGCAAATTACTGCACCACCAGCTCCTAAACACCTCTAAAGCCCCCAAGATCCACATCCCTCAGCTCCAGTGATGGTGCTTGGTTTGAGTACCAAGGCAGCGCGAGTCCCTAAGCAATTGGGATACCTCCTTGTCCTTCGCATCGGCAGTTTCTTTATGCTCAGGACCTGTCGTTTCAGTTTGACGCGGGGTTGGGGCAGTCTCGTTCCACAAAGCTTTGTGCGATGGTGTAGACGCAGTGTGTCAAAAGAAACTGACTCTTCTGCTGAGAAATGTCTGAAAGGAAATATTATAGAGGTCTTAAAGTCATGATTGAAATGAGAGTAAATGGGAAGTGATGACTTTACATTATTTCCTATGATGTAAGAAATAGGGTATACTATGTGTGGTCCATTGTCCGCAGTTTTAAGATCTAAAAAATGTGGTGCCTGTTTTAGTTATAGAATGATTGCAGATTTGTTTTTTTTTTATTATTTAAGAAAGGAATTGGGTATGTTGGTAGGTCTGTGGGTGAACCATTAAATGCAGTGGTCCAGAGGCAGTTTTGGGCTTGGGAATTTTACCTCTGGCTGGGAAGTGTGGGGTTGGGGGGCAGAGGAGGGTGGAAGAACGACCTTTGCCTGCTGTGTCCTTTTGCTTCTTCCTGAGCATCTGCTACTGGCCTCTTCTGGAGTCAGCAGGCTCTTGAGTTCAGTGTACATGTTGTTCCTCTGTTTCTCTTGTTGACCTGATGGTTGCTCGTCCTCAGAAGCTATTTTTGTCGGTGCATCTATCCTTTTTGAAATGCTTCTGGCAGCATCAAACAGTGCTGCTGTTTGCTACCTGTAGTGCTTCTGAGAAGGTGCATATGGAAGTGTCTGTAGCTTGTTGTAAATTAATTCAAGTCTGTTTTAGGAAAAGGAAGACTATGGCTTGATTAGGAAAAGCTTGTTAAAACAGAAGACCTCCAGTGTGGCGGTTGTCCAAGGCAGACTTTGGACTTCTCATTTGACTGAAATGAATGAAGACGGAGGCAGGAGCTGTGGAGGAGAACACCAACGGCTATGATCTAGGCCTTTTTACAGAAGAGGAGATGGTGCTGCAACCCTTAACCTTCTCTCCTAAGCCCCTGGAACATTCCTTCTCAGCATGCTGAAGCCACAGATGGTCCTGAGTTGAGTGGAAACTGGTAGGAGGGCCTCCTCCTCGTCCTGCAGAGCAGTTGTAACTCGTGCTCACTGGAGGTCAGGCATTTCTTGTTCTGACTACAAACCTTACCTCTCTGCTAATGAGCTGCAGAAGAGAGGCCAACAAACACCTCTTCTAATTGCAGGTCTGCTGTTTGTCTGGCAAGTATCCTGTAACAGTAGGAGCAGGCTGGCAGCTTTGGCTGGGCGGATAGCTTGGAGGCTAGAAGTGGCTTTCTTTTGAAGTCCTGCAAGCTGCTGAGCTCTGCTTTCATGAGTCGGTGTGCCCCGGCAGGCCCCCCAACCTGCCCTGGATGGCCTGGGGTTCCTGGCGGAGCAGTTCTCAGCAGTTGGTGCTGGGGTTGTGCAAGCCCTTTCGCTGGCTACTAATGCTGGGGAAGCAAAGAGCCATGCTTGTCCCGTTTGTCTTTGCCAGTTTAGTTCTATCCCAAATTAATTCCTGGTTTGGTTTTTTTGTGCTGGTGCTAAGGAGGGGTCTCTGAGGGTTTGGGTGGCTGGGCAGACATGCAGGACCATGTGTGCTACCTCCACATGTTCCCACTTGAGTCTCATGGGTGTGTTGAGTTTCTGGCTGTCACCAAGGCTGTTGGCAGAGTCCCTTGGACCCCTTTGTTGGTGCCAGAGTGGACCTGGTGCGGCCCACTCCCCTGGAGGAGTCCCTGTGGGGTTCTTTGCTGCCTGCCTGCTCTTGGCCCTGGTTCTTACACTGGGGTGTGCTCAAACACATGTTCTTGAAACTTCTGTTGGCTTTTGTGCCCTGGCTCGAAGTCCTGCCTGTCCTTCCTTCTTGTGAGGATGTGATGAGCATGGTGGCCAGCCTGTCCTCTGTGAGACACCACCACGATGGTAAATCTGCCTTACTCCTCCCTTCTGGGGTGGCTAATTTCCTACCATGTCAGTTGGTGCTGAATTGGAGGTAGAAGAGATGGGATCTAAATCTCCCTAGGAACAAATGTAAAATTAAACAAAATGCATGTTTGTATTAGTCAGCCTAAAACAGACTGTGCTATTTAGGGCTCTCCACTGCAATAAAGTTGTCTCTTGTGTTTGTGTGGGTGGACTGCAGCAATTAAGTCATTTTAAGGCTGAATCTTAAAAGAGAAACTAAAATGAAAAGAAAATGGTTTGGTTTAAGAGAATAAATTAATTGTTCTGTGTTACGTTAGAGAAAAGATAGGTAGTACCTTGCAGGTTGTTTAGTATTGGTAAAAATCATGTCCATGTTGCATGTTGAAACTCTTCTTGACTTCATAAGGAGTAATATTTTTTGGTTTTTTATCTGTTAAATTACACTCTTTACTGATATTCAAGTGTAACTGCCTGTTGAAGCTGCAGTTCTGTGTAGCAGCCTGATAAAACATGGATTTTGACTGCATGGGCTGGACATATCCCAGGCTGTAGGATGATTTGGCAATGGATTTTATGTAGCAGTCAGTCTTGTAGTAGTATAATGTATGCGACTCCTTATTTTCTATTGTCAGAAAGAAAAAATATACAACTTGTAGTGCACTAGCCTGAGTAATAAATCAGCTATTTCATATCTACTTAGCAGTGGAATTAAAGTTGTGCATTTGAAAAAAACCTATTTTGAATTTGACTTTTAAATACTGGCTCAAGTTAATAATAAAAAGTATTATAAATGTACTCTTAGCTCATTGAAAAAAGGTGCTGATGCTTGTGAATTAAAAAAAAAAAGAAAACAAACAACAACAAAACAAAACCCAACCACATGAGGGGGTTGTGCTTTTGGTGATTGTGATTACAATAGAAAAATAAAGTAAATACTTGGAAAACTTAGGCTGAAGTTCTCTTCCTGACACTTATTCTTACTTATTGGGCATTGGCGTAAGTAATTTTTATTCCACTTGAGCTGTGTTTTGGGGCTGAATTGTAAAACCTGTGTGCATCCTGAGTCTCAATGAAATGATGGTGATAAAAAGATGCTGGCATGGCAGCTCTCCCTCTGCCTGCTTTTCATCTCAAGGGGAACGAGGCGTAAATGTGGTGTGGAACCATCTCTGCTTATCTTGATGCAGGAGCTGTCTTAACTGAGGGGTCTGCCTTTGATGTAGTTTTCCTCTCCTGGGCAGAAGCCTCTTTTTGCAGCGTGGGAGCCCCTTCTGTCCAGCCAAGCACAGTCTGGGGCAGAGCAGAGCTGCGCCTTTGCTTTGTGCTTATGAAGGTTAAATCATTTGAGGATTGGCTACGCTCCAGCATCTTTGCATAATTTGAACCCTTCTCTGTCCAGAAAGAAACATGCAAGTTTTTTCAAGTCGCTGGGATAGAAGAAAAAACTCCACCTACAAGGTTGTGAAGAAATCTGGGATATGTTGCCCCTACCTGCAAGTTCCCACATGGCGCATGTGCGTCACCGGTCAAGACGCAGCTCAGAGTATGGCTGATGGCTTCCTATTTGCCAAATGTGGCATAGCTTGGTCTTTCCTCCGCGTCTGTTCTTGTGGATCCTGCTCCTTGGCTTTTGTTGCTGGGACCCTGCGCTTCTTAAAAATTCTTGAACCTCTCCTTGGCTCTGCTTTCGCTATCTCTCTTAACCTCGTCTGAGTTGGTTGTCAGTTAGGCCTTTACAAATGTGCCAGAAATGCCACGTAGTCAATTTTGTGTTTGTGGACCCGGCATGTCTGCATCAGCCTTTAGTAGAGAATAATCTAAATGAGTAACTAACATGTTCCAACTTGCCTAAACAATAGGGTTTTTTCTGTCTTTGTGTAGGCATTTTACACATTTATAAGACTCATGTCCATACCTCTGAAGCAAACTTGTGCATAATTGTTCTGCAAAACCTGTTCTAGAATCTGAAGCTATTTAGACTCTTCCCTCCAAACATGTTCCTTACAACACAAATAATATTTTGAAGAATGAGTACATCAGTATGGCTGTTCCTAAGTTACGGAAAGAAGAACCTAAGCGCCATTGAAATACTGTTCGAAAGAAATACGGTATTTCCACGCCTTGTGCAAAAGTGGCATTTTTTTAATAAGTGGAAAAGTCTTTTTAGTTGGGATTTGATCCTGGATGTTGGTTAGAAGTTCAAATAAAACGCTTACTGCTCTCTGATGTAGAGCAACGTCCAGGATTTTGAGGGAACTTTGTCTTGTTTCTCCATTAGGAAGGCCGAAATGACAGGCAGTTCTGAGCCGGAAGAACCAAACCGGCTTTTAGATGCTGTCGTTTTTCTCGCGCAGTTACTGGAGTCTCTGGTGAGAAATTGGGGTTTCCGAGCCTGCAATGCAGTTCTATGCCTTCCTTAACAAAGGGTCCGCTGGGAGCAAAACTCGCTTTATTCCCACTCTGGGGATTTGTAAAACTTTGACGTGTAGCCCAATTATAATTATGTTGGTTTAGTTCCCAAAGTGGATGCTCTTTATTCTCAAAGAGGCCCTGCTGCATGCAAACAGAGTATTGAAGGCCCTGAAACGTTAGCATTTGAATGGGTTTGGCTTAGCTTTAAAATAAATATCTAGTGGATATAGAGCTCTGGGGAGTGGACTAAAGCAAATGGAAAAGGTGAATTAACTGGAAGTTGTTCCGCAAGGCTGGGTTAATAGAGCCCCAGCACATCAACACAGCAGCTGATGAAGTCAAAAGAAAGGGATTTTGAGAGTTTGTTTGTATTTTGAGGCTGTTAGAAGTGAAGTAGATGCAGTTCGGAGGCTGCTGTTCCTCCGCACAGTCCCCTTGTCACCGTTCTGGCTCTGCAGCATCAGTCCTTGTATGGCCTCGGCGAGTCTCCTGCGGGCACGGCGCTGCTCCCCCAGGGAGTAGGGAGAACCATTCCTGGCCATTTGCTGGGGTAGGGTAGCCTTAACTTGCAGATTTTGAAAGTCTGCGGTGTTTGTCTCGTGGTACCTGATGGTTCTTCTGAGACCTGGTTGAAGGAATTGCCACATTCCCCCTCTTATAGAGGGAGATTTACAGCTTTTCCTGGCCATGATGGAAAATCTGGAAGGAGAAGCAAGTGCGCTTCTTCAGGCCTGTGTGTGCCACAAGATGACTGAAACCAAAGCAAATGGGCAACCCCTGCTTTTTCTGGGGAGGGAGGGAGCCCCGCTCACAGCTTTCGACTGCCTTCTGGTTGGAATACTGGGGTTTGGTTGGTCAGGGTGAGTGGAGAAGGCTCTTTGCCTCTCGGTGCTGCCTCCTTGAGAGTAGCACGTGGTCCTTTCCCTCTGTGCTCTTTCTGCTGAAAGATTCATAACAGGATGGACTTTGTGGGATTATGTGGTTGTGGGACTTCACAGCAGTTGGGGAAATGGGAGGACTTTGTGGAGCATCTGGGAGAGCAAAGGAACCTCTTTCAACAAGCTTTGGAGGACTCCTGAGGGAATATTAGGCACAGAGAACCACAGAATTGGAGCATAGGTAACTGCCTGTAGAAGTGAGACTGGAACCAGGCTGGAACTTGTAGAACTGATGTGACCTGCATTGGGTAGGGCCTTCAGCTTGGGATTCAGATGCCTGCGAACTGGAAGCGGCCCTGGCACTGGGGTCACAAAACTTGTCAGGAAGAACCCATGTGCTGGTAGTGAAGGTCTCCTCTTCTGTCAGGCCTCTCAAAGGGGAGTTCTGGAGAACCGAGGCGGATGAGTATCCCTCACAAAATAAGTTTATTGCTTATCAGCTGTTAATTGGTGCTGTTCTGCTCTATGTGTGCACTTAGTGTTTCGTGAATATGGGTGAAACAGTAGCTGAAAACACCTCATTGGGATTTTGGGTGGTGTGTCTGTGCCCTGGTTGATGCAGTGGCTGGTACCCCATAGCGCCGTGGCACTGTGACGAGGTTCTTAGAAGGGTCGGCTCAGAAGAACTGATGGAATCTGATTGTGTGTTTGGCTCGGGACTGTCTTTCCCGAAGAGTTCCTGGTAGCACAGGTAACCTTTGGCAGGGTGAGGAGTGGGGGTTTTGTTGGTGGGAGGTGCGAAGGCTGGGGGCCCTTGCAGCCTCCTCTGTGACCCTCTGCAGGATGAACTTCGAGGTCTCTCAAAGGAGTAGGGCTTGGTGAGCGTCTGCGAATTCTTGCATGAGGATTACGTGTGCACAGAAAAGGTTTCTTTCTAAAATGCTGAGCAATGTGAACATGAAGGAAGAACCCGCAACCCAAATCTGCAAACAGAAGTGAACGATTAGCTGGGGGTTTGGTGTGCCAATAGTATGGAAGGATATGAAATGTATTTCTTTTTTCCTCAAAGTTCGGAAATATTTTTCCAAGAATGTTAAGGCTTTTTTGAGAGGATTGATCTTGTTTCAGCCCCACGGGTGTGTTTGGCTGTATGCGAAGTGAGGGATTCCTCTGAAAACCAGCACATTGCAGTATAAAAGCTGGTGCATGAACACGTGTACGGGAGGTGGGCCCTTGTCCTTGGCTCTGCAAGGTGCTTTGGGCAGTTCTTCCAGCTTCTCTGGGGCTCAGCTTTTGGAGTGAGAGCCTTCCTGTAACAAGTGCAGAAATAACCCTTCATTTTTTAGTTCTGTGTTCGCCCTAGGTTTCTGTTGAAGGTTTGTGCGTCCTTTGCGTGGTGCGGAGAGATGTGGCAGTGGCTTAGGGCAACTTGTCAGATGGAACACTCTCAATGTACGTATTGCCATTGTATGAAGAAGATGTCTGTTAAATGTGTTAGTTGGGGTCTTGGTGCAGTTTATAGTCCTTACCCAAATGGTTGTTGGGATTATGCTGATACGCAGTCATCTCCGGTTCTAACAACCGAAGAGAAAAGTATGCTTAATATGTTATCTTCTTTCCGGTAATAATTCTTGGTCAAGAAGGCTACAGTAGCTACTGTGTCAAGAAGCAAACCAACACCAAAGGAGAGAAATGAGGGTTGTATGGGCCAGCCGTGAGTTACAGCTTAGTACGGAAGTAGGTTTTCTCACATAGTAAGAAAAAAAGTGCAGTGGGTTTTCTGACATAGTATTGGATCAGTTTCTTGAGACACTGAGGAAATATTTAAGTATCTAAATGTTAAAAGGAGATTCTGTTGATTCTCTGATCTTGAAAGGCCACTTTTCCTACAAAAAAACAAACAAACCTGCAAAAACATGTTTTCTCTGTTGGAAGTAATTTAAAATGTTAAAATAAATTAACATAGTAAAGATTTTCCATGTAAAACATAAAAAGAAAAAAAGGCATCTGATTGTACTATGAATTGAGTTAAAATCTAGAAAGCTAAAACTTAGACTTCTGTGGAAGAATTCGAGGAAATAATGAGATCTTAATCCCTGAGCTGACCCAGCCCTGAAGCGATACTGAGGTCCTGAAGAAACAGACTTCACCTCTGCTGTTGTGCGTTTGAAGCATAAAAGTTAAAATTAACCTAAATGGTTGAACTGTTTTGGGTTTAATTTAATTTGTATTTTTGTTTGCTTGTTGATTTTCGTAAAGGAACACAGTAAATGCTAACTAAAGTTTATTAAACGCTCGCCCCAGCTGTGTAATGAAGGTGATTTAGAGGTGATTAAACCCTCCCTCCCAGTCCAGGACATTTCAGAGATTCCTACAAAGTTCTTCAAATCCATCCCTCCCAGTTGGTCATGGACTGGTGGGCGGTTGTGGACCGCTGGCTGTGCCCCCTCCGTCCCTCACAGCCTGCCTGCTCCATTGCTCTCTGCTCTTGTTACTCCATGACTTTTTGCATCTTTTGCCTGAATTCTTGGTGGGGGGAGCAGAGATTTGCAGCGGTAGCTCTGGGGGCCGTCCCTCCCCATCACTGCAAGCCAGCACAGCACGCTCCCCACAGCAGCCAAAAGGCATCTTCTTCCCTTCCACCCCCGGTATTCTGAACAAGACTGCTTTTTTCCTGCTTTTTCCTGTTAGTCTTAACAATATGTTCATTTGTGTTGGACAATAATTAACCTTTTCTTTAGAAAAGAACGAAAAATAAGTGCAAAATCAGATGTGAAATTGGTTATTTAAATTGTGACTCAACTTGGTAGTTTAAATCACTTTGATCAACTTGGAAGTATTTAAATGTGTACCCAAACCTGAAATGAATATTCTACCTGTGCAAATATAAAATGCTGTTTTGAAAATTTCAGAAAACCAGGTAAAATTCCAAATGGTGTGGGTGTGTGGCTGATTTTTTTGTTGTTGTTGTTTGTTTTAACCTTGAATTTTGCTTAGCTTTTTTTTTTTTGAATCATCATGCTCACACAATTACTCAGTGGGGTTTATTTTGCATTTCTGTTGCTATTTTTTTCCTGGTAGTGGTCCAAAGAAACTTCCATCTCAAGTAAGGAATTCCCTGTTCAAGTGGCTGTGGCAGAAGCAGGGTGTTGGATATTCCTTTTGTGGATTTATCCAACGTGAGCTGAGAAGGGTTGAGGCTACGAAGTGCTTTGAAATGATGTCACTGTCGTTTTATGCATTTCTAAGATTAAGACTTTGAATTTGAGGGAGGAGACAGGAGGGAGGTGATGAAGATGGAACGAAGTCTTAAAAGAAGCATAGAAGGTCCAAAGGAACCTTTACCCTTCTATAAGAAAACTTCTCTGGTGCCTGTGTGGGATGAGACAGCCCCTGGAGCTGTGGTGGGGGGAACTGGAGCAGTCTGGGAAGGGTGGAAATACTCTGTGGTGCTAAAACAGTTCTGGGCAGCGTTACCTGCCTGGAGCGGCTTGTGCAGACTGGCTGGATTTTCAGGTGGCCGGGGATGGTTGTCTCCCGGGGAGCAGTGCAGACCTGCACAGATCCCTGGCTCCTGCCGCCCTCCCCAGAGCTGCTGGTTTGGCAGCCCTGCCCCGGGAACTTTACCACAAAATGGTTTTGAAGCTGTTTGACTTTTTTGCAGTCCTGCCGGTGGGAAGCCGGGCGTTTTGGGCTGTGTACCGGGGCTGGTGTTGCGATGCTGGTGCCGTGGCAGCGCAGGTGATGGCGGAGCTGCTCAGACACCTCTCACCCGTTCCTCCCCAGCCGTGAGGGGAGCTGAGGCCGTGGTGAGATGCTGAGCACAGGCCACGGAGCAGAGCCTTTGCTCAGAACTCCCCTTCCCAGCAGTTCCTAGCCCAGAGCTGCCTTATGCTCCCTGGCTGGTGTGTGGGGCTGGTGTGAGGCTGTCTGCCCCTGGCCGTGTGGGGCTGTAATGGCCACAGGACTTCAGAGAGCAGAGCGATGGGTGCAGTGGTGAGATGTGCAGTCCCATCCCCGCTGCAGGGGAGCTGGAAGGGAACGCACAGCTGCAGGTCCAGAAATACCTGGCCCTCGCAGCAGCTGCAGGTAAGAAGACATCCCCTACAAGGGCTGCTATTCAAGGATCTGCTGTTAGTAGTCATGTTTGTTGCAGCGGTGTTTTTATGTCTGTGGATCGGTGTGAACTTGTGTCCGGCAGCACTTGTCTTCCCCAAACCCAGCTGCTGTGGTGTTGAACGTTCGGTGTTGTTGGGAGAGGTCCCAGCCCACTGGCACCCCGCTGCACCCTTCTGAACCCGACAGGAAAAAAGAGAACAAAAAAGGTGTTGATCCCAGCTCGAAAAAAGTGGTTTGAGATTTGTGCACTGCATTCACTTATAAAAGCTACGTTAAAAAAAATAAAAAAGCAAGAGTGGGAGAGGCAGTCGGTTGCTGAGACTGATCCCAGGCTCCACTTCCCTTCGGCTGCAGGGCTGAAGGAGGAGATATTTCAGGCACTGGCCAGTATTGCCTCCCTTAACTTCTCTGACATTAGCACAGGCTCAGTCTAATCCTTCTGTAAGCAAAGTGCCGATGGCTGAAAATCATCTGCCGTGTGGTGTATGTGAAGTTCTAGTGCAGGAGACGGCCAGGAGGGACGGTGGCCGAAAGGAGAGAGCGTGGACGGGAAGGCAGATGCACAGGTGAAGGATCGGGGAGGCTCCAGAAAATGGAGTGAAAATAATCGCTTTGAAGGATGTGGAGTGAGTGAAAAGGATCGTGGTGTTAGCCAGGGAAGAGAAAAAGAGGAGAAATCTAAGAGCATTTCTTACTTAAATGATATTTGCCATATAACTTTGGCAGGCAGCTAAATTTCAGTTTAATGCGTCGTTGTGAACTAGGTATCAGGAAAATGCTGCGTTACTCTTCTAATTCAGGAAAATTCTGGGCTGAGAGAAGATTTTGTTTGATTGTATAAATGGCTCTTCATGAAAAACAGACCTGACCAGCAAACACCTTCCCGCAGTAGCACTTCACTGGTTGGATAGTTTCAAACTGTGCTAGCCCTGTCTTCATTAGCTGTGCCGTGGGAATCCCTGAGGAATATTAGATGGTCTTCTCTGGAAACTGGGAGCAGGACAAGAAGGAAGTCTCTTCCATGAGACGACAGTAGGACAGTTTGAGCCCAAAGCTCTCGTACACACGAATGCCATCTTACCCGTGTCCATGGGGAATGTTACACCAACAAAAGGCAAAGGGCTGTTGCACAAAACATAGGGATGACTTTTACTTGTACTAGCTCCAGCTGTCAAGTAAGTTTGTATTATTCAGTCAATTCTGGGAGTTTTGGAGATGTTTTGGTAACTTCTGTGTTTGTCCAGCCGACTGACAGGAAAGTAACGTATTAAAAGCATTGCTAAAGAATTCATTTATTTGTCTCTCATCTGCTCGTGTGCTGGCAGGCGCCTGGCTCTGTGGCGTGGTGGGCTGCTGCGGTGGGGACTGGGGACCAGTGGTGGCAGGGGCAGTCCTGCTGGCAGCAGAGCTGGGTCTGTTGCTGGGTGCTGTGGCTTTTAGTCCATCCTCCTTTTCGGAAGGGCAATGGCTAGTAAGGTAGCAGGCGCCTCCGCAATAGGCAGCAGCTGGGTGCAGAGCAAAAATCTGCAAAAGCAGTGGTGATTTCTGAAGTGTCACCTGCAGCTTTTTTGTACGAATTCAAATCACCATTTGAGTGTCTGCTGTTGCTGCTTCCCCGAAGCTGGCTGACGCCGTTGGCATGAGATGTCTGTGAGAAGCTGATGGTCACTGCTGTGGGCTCTTACACGTCTGTACGGTGCAGGGGCTGGCACTCCCTCCTCCGCTTGCAGCATGGTGGGTTCTGTTCAACAGCAGCTGTTCCAGTGGGCTCCCACTCTGTTACATTCACGCTCTGCTGCTGTAGGAACCTGTGACACGCGTGTTGGTTGTTCCTGAAAACACACATTTTATTCTGCGTTGGT
Organism: Limosa lapponica baueri; assembly: GCA_002844005.1. Classification (NCBI taxonomy): domain Eukaryota; kingdom Metazoa; phylum Chordata; class Aves; order Charadriiformes; family Scolopacidae; genus Limosa; species Limosa lapponica. The sequence goes on along the minus strand of KZ509756.1, from coordinate 8,863 downwards.
CATTCGCATTCATTCTGTGGGATTGTCAGCAGAAAAACCCCGTGTGTTTGGCAGCACTTCAGCAGCTCCCTGCGGCCCAGGACTGTACACCCTGTAATCTGTCCGGGGGGCTGTGCCTTACAGAAGTGGGAATTCCTCCTCTGACAGCACTCATTGCCTAGCACATCGCTTGGTGCGGCGGTGGGAAGTGGCTGGCACTGCAGGGAGGGACGGGGGGATGCTGCGGGGACCCAGGATGGGGGTCACAGGCAGCCCCCTGCTCCAGGAGCCCCGGGCGGTGGGTGGGAAACATCTCTGCTGTCCCGCAGCCCCCACTTACACCGAAGGAGTGCCTGCCTGTGGGGCTGGGGGCTCCCTCGGGGCACCGTCTGTGGGGGGAGAAGGTTGGCAAACGAGTGGGAGAGCAGTTCTTTGGTGGTAAGACGTTAATTCATTGTTCTCTCCGGTGTGATAGCCGGTTAGAAAATAACCAGTAGTCGTGACTTCTGTTAATTAACTACTAAGAGTTAAGTAAGTGGTGTTGGGAAAACTGGCCTGTGTTTGTTTGGCACGTCTTTCCCCAGAGAAGGCTGGTGCTAGTTGGTACATGCTGGGTTTCTGTGCATGTCTGCAGCCTGGTTTGATGTTTTCCCTCTCTATTGATTTTCATGATGCATTGGACGTGATCTAAGCAAAAAGCTCACTTAGATGGCACTGGAGACAGCCGCCTGTTAAAGTGGGCCGTTTATGTGTGCTGAAACGGCGCCAGGTTCTTTTCCATCACTTTATCAAGTAACGCACACCAGTAATATTTCCGTTTTAATTTCCTTTTCTAGGTCACTGGTATGTCACCTTTGTTGCGTTCAGAGAGCTGTGGTAAATTCTTACTCTGAACTTGAGTATCAGTTTTGTTCCTGTTATTTTTCTGATAATCCTTTTTGAGGTTATTTTGAAGTGGAGAGGGCTTTACGTTGTGTTTGGGAGCCTGTATGAGAGACCCCGCTCTTCTCCCAGCAGAGCTGTTTTGGAAGGTACGTGTGGGAAATTTGGATAAAAGCAGAAACCTATAACGCTCTGGAAGCTGCTGTGTAGCTTTTTCCAGTTTTAATCTATCTCTCCTCTTTGTATGGCAGGCTGAAGTTCCAGATGTTGTTTTGGCTTGGAGATAGCGAGTGAGGGAAAAATAAGCATTCTTAATGTTCGCAGAGTCAGAGTGGCTGGTTCTGCGCTGCCAGGGAAGCGGGGAGATAAAGGCTCCATCAGTGGTGCACACTCTGCTGGAGGAGCCAGTACCGCACCGCTGGTTCCTCTGACATAGGGCCCGGGCTGGCAGTGGTCGGTGCCGGCTGTGAGGCGGGCAGCTGGGGTTGTAAGGGAAAACTAAACCTGGGCTTACTTGGAGAGCAGTGGGGGTGTGGCTGGGTGTGCAACACTCCCACACACCCTTTTTTCCAGTTAAAAGTGAATTTTTAGCCCCCTTTCTTCCTCACCTCGTCTTAGACTCCTGCTGGTTTACCTTCTCTACTGACGGTGGCTGTTGGGTGCAAAGCTGGGGTGTCAGGAAGCCGTGTTTTCGGGGGCAGATGGCTCTGTGGCTCCTAACGACAGCGGAGGGTTGTCTTGGAGCACCAGTGTGGGTTTTGAAGCTCATCCCCCCGATGAGCTCCATGTGCTGCGAGTTGTGGGGCGGTTTGGGCACCTAAGGGCTGGCTCCCTTCTGGAGGCCACCAGGCTGCTGGTCCTGGGGTGACCAGTGTGCTCCAGCCCGGGACCTGGGCGGGAAGGTCTCGGCCCCTTCGGGATGGCTCTGAGCCACCTGTGGAACCGGCAGCTTCCCGTGAAGGGACCGGCTAAACCCACCGTGAAGTGAAACTGCTGAAATCCTTGTTAGGAGTATATACGGTGGCCAGGAATGCCGTTTCCTGTGCTAGTCTGTAGGTTATATGTATAACAGTCTATCCTTTTTCCATGTTATATTAAATATATAAATAAGCTGTGTCCTGTGTCTCTTCCTGACCTGTTCCTCCTGCCATGCTTATTGCTAAAATGTGTGAGCAGTTTATTTTTAAATGATTGCTGCAGTTCTGTGTATTTTCTCCTTAATATTTTTTTTTTTCTCTCTTTCCGTTGGTGAGACTGGTGAATGGTGGTTCCTGGCCAGCGGGCTGCTCCCCCCTGCCTGTCCCTGTCCCTGTCCCTGCGGCACAGCTGTCCTTCGGGGTGTTTTGACCTGGGTGGGTGGTTGTTGTAAGAATGCTCAGTTCGCTCGTCTTGTTTAGTACCATAAAGCTAAAAGTTGGTGGTGCTGACGCTGCCCGGTGTGGGTGAGTACGGCCGGCACAGCTCTTCTGCTGGCTGAAGTCTTCTCTCTGCTGCTTGGGACTGGGGTGAATGTGCCCGTGTCACAATGGGCGTAATTTATTGCAACGAGGGTTTGGCCTTGTGTGGGAGGGAGGGAACCGGTGTGTGTCGGTGTAACAGAGTAAGAGATACCTGGAGCCTGGACAGCCTTAAGCCAATGGGAGCGCACGTTACCATAGGCCAGGATTGTTGTGATTTAACCCTTTTTGCCTTATTTTTGCCACAGAGGAGGGAGTGTGTGCCTGGAGCTGGCTGGCTGCCCCCCTGTGGTTGTGTAAGCATTGCCTGGCACCCCAGAAATACCACCCTTAGGAATCCCAGGGGACGGAGCTGTAGGAGCAGCTTCAGCACAGCCGGGCTGTTGCACAGGTTTGCTGGAGGAGGGTACAGCCGGAGAAGCGGGTGCTGCTCCGCATTCCTGCGCCCGCTGCCCCGGGGCGTCTCGCTGGCGTCTCGCTCCTGTGGTTCCTGACTCAAGCCAAGCCCAGATGTTTTCATGCCCGGTCTGGCCTAATTTCTGAGAATCATTTTGGATGCCTCAGTCCATTTTATTGTGGTTTCCTTAGCGTCTCGTCCAGCTGAAGCTCAGATGATTCCTGGCCTAATTGAACGCTCACAGGCAACATGGCAGCTACTGCTTTATCTCTGCAGCCCTGTTCCTGCTCGCTTGGGAGCGCTCGGAGTTAGAGCCATGCTGATGAGAAACTGGGGTTTTCTGTTGCCGTTTGTCTTTGAGGAGAAGGTTTTGCAGCGTGAAACGCAGAAGAGTTGTCTTGTGGCCAGGAGATAGGTGAAAACTCTTGAGAGATTCCTGCCTTGCTGACCACTTCGGCTTTCCGTTTCCACTGAGCAGCAATAAGGACATGGAGACCTTTTCATCAGTACTATCGTCCGTGCTGACAGGTTGATGACAATAACTATCCAGAACATCCAAAATTTAGTTCTTTGTGCCTTTCACAATGCTTTTTACCCCTTTTGCAGGAACAGCTTCCATAAAAGGTTATTTGTGGGAAGTATATTCACTCCTTTAACTTGTGTATTCTCATCTCAAAGGAAAACAGCTTTATGCCAAATACTTCCTGATGTTGAAAAAACCAAAAAAGTGGTGTGGTCACCTACTCTGTTATGAACAAGTGCCATCTTGTATCCTGTTTGGAATGGTCTCTTGCTCCATCACTTCCCATAGTGAGGAGGGCTTTGACCCAAAACATATTTGGGCGCTTGCTTCTTCAGAAGCAGTTGGTGAACTGATTGTTGACTTGTTGTCTTCAGTCTTCTAGATTAACAGTCATGGCTGGATCCTCTCTGTGGAGATGTTGAGCCCTGGAAATTGCCAGTGGATGTTTGTCATAGTCTCACTTCAATCAAGAGAGTATGGCTTCGTTTCTACATCATCGGGGAAGAGCTGCTCTTGGGCAGTTGCTCTACAGGCATCCAAAGCTGGGCTTGTCTGTAAAGAGAATTTCAGCTTGCATTTTACTTCACATTTGCAGCTAGGAGTATGTGCAAGGTCAGCCACGGTAATTTAGCTGTTAAATAGTAATTGGATTGATTGCTTTTGGCATCTGTAACAGCAATTAAAAAAAAAAAGTCTCGGTAAATATCTGGAGCAGTTTTCTGAAGGTACGCAAGTACAGTCAGGTTTGGCAAGGCCATGTGAAATATGTGAATTTGAAAGCTTACAGCTAAATAGGTGGAAAGGGAACACTTACAACAGCTCTGGAAAGACGTGTCAGAATTGTATATGTTTGGAATGAATTTGCCAAAGGGAGAGGTGACAAGATGCCCAGTGATTAGATGGAAGGTTGCGTAGTGTGGTGGTGATGAGCGTCAGCTGGGACGTGAAAGGGTAGTTCTGCTGCCAGGAGGGACACAGAGTTTTGCCGTGAGATCAAGATGGACATGGCTAGAGCAGCAGCTAAGGAATGTCAGGACAGAGAGAAAAAGGTAAAGCCGTGGTGTGAACAGCAGCACAAGTGACTGAGGTTAGTATCACTGGTGGGGGGGACACAGAAATAACACTGGAGAGGCCTGGGAGGGAGAAACCCCCGGCTGTTGGG
>KZ509751.1:28294-38809 GCA_002844005.1 Limosa lapponica baueri | reverse complement strand
GTGATTGCAATCTGTCCTGGCTGAGAGGCAATGGATAATGTCTACTTGGAAAAGGGGCAGCTTTTGCCTCTTACCTCAAAAACTAGTAAATGAAATACCATTGATTACCACAACTGTTTGAATATGTTGAAGGAGCCAAAGAGCTAAAATCATACAGCAAATGATAGGAAAAAAAATATTATAAGGCAGGTGTTACTTCTGCCATTTCCTTTGACTGTTTTGATTTTTTTTATAATATCCTGTCATCTTCCCTGTCCGAATTGACCAATGCACATGGACAGATGAATCAAAGCCTCTGTCTCAGCTAAGCATTAGCTGCACAAGGTGGATGAAATACCCTCAAACGCTGGAATTGGATGCCTCAAGCTCCGGGGCTGGATAGACTCATCTTCCTTACCACAGCCACCAGCAGAGACAGTGATGTGGTGGAGGCTGCGATGTACCGAGAAGCTTACTTAGAATATATATTACTCATATACATTGCTGTGATCTATAAAGATTTTCAGGCAGAGAAAAAAAAGGTGGAAACCCAAGTTGTGTGAAAGCTTTCTTTCTTGTTTCAGGTTAGTTGTAGTTTTGCTCCTTAAGAAGACAGCCTGCTTCAGAAAGGTGTATGATTCCATCTCTCCTGAGACCCACATGTGCATTGGACAAGATGAATCACTGAATGGTGGCTTGTGCCCCCATCCCAGAGAAAATTGTTGAATCAACAGGAAATTAGCCAGTGTTTTGTAAGAAGAGATATTTCAAGAATGTTTGTCTAGCTTGGAGAAACTGAGGCTGAGGGCAGACCTTCTCGCTCTCTACAACTCCCTGAAAGGAGGTTGTAGAGAGGTGGAGGTCGGTCTCTTCTCCCAAGTAACAGGTGATAGGATGAGAGGAAATGGCCTCAAGTTGTGCCAGGGAAGGTTTAGATTGGATATTAGGAAAAATCTCTTCACCAAAAGGGTTGTCAAGCATTGGAACGGGCTGCCCAGGGAAGTGGTAGAGTCGCCATGCCTGGAGATACTTAAAAGACAGGTAGACATAATGCTTAGAGATATGGTTTAGTGATGGTTTTTGTCAGTGTTAGGCTGATGGAGTAGATGATCTGAAAGGTCCTTTCCAACCTAGGCAATTCTATGATTCTGTGATTCTGTTTTGAGGGAGCCCAGAGACTGGTCAGCAACACTTAATGGTCTGGGGAGTAAAGGCCATAGGACTCCCTGCTGCCTTCCAGTTCCCATGTTCTTTCCGCAGACCGAGGGGCTGGGTGGGATGGCAGTGCCGTAGGGCTGGGCTGCGCTGCACTGCGAGTGGCAGATGGGAAAACTCATCTTTTCCCCCATCCATACACACAGATAAACGTAACACTTGCCAATAAATGGAAAAGGGGCATGGCAGGACAAAAAAGGCCATGGTCAAGACAACTCGAAGACTGCTGATCCCCAGGCTTTTGGCCTAGGCTAATATATTCTTTTGTCCTATATTTTCCTCATAAGGCTGCTGGCATCTTGAGCAGCTTCGGATCCCGGGTGAAAGGGTGACCCTGGAGAAAGGGCCAGTTCTCAAGTACTAACACAGAAGTAAGCCTGAATCCTGCTTATCTTGTCAGCTGTGACACTTGTATCACATCACATCTTTCTGTGCACAGCTTTGTGTTCTTGTACATGTATCTCACATTCATTTTGTAGATACTCGTAGGTGAAAGATGCAGTCTGCAAAGAAACATCACAGAACTCTATAGGTTAACCTAAGGAATACTATTTTTCTTACTCTCCCCTTATTTCTTTATCACCTACTGTTTGAAGCTTTCTCTAATAGTCCAGTAGCCCTGCTGCTAGTTTGAGAACTGCCAGGAAGCTGATGCTTTTATGATGATCTTTCCAGATATGATATTCTTCATTTTTATTGCATTATAAATCCTGGTCATAATACGTTTGTCTAATTTGTTTTCTCTTGCTTCTAGGAGTAGGGACTATCTCTTAATTTACAGGTAGTTGTGAAAGCATTATCAAACTTGAGGGATGCTTTGTTCTACTCCATTCTGTGCCCCTTTCAAAACTCCCTCCATGACTTTGGCAGTTCATTTACTTCTCAGCCCCCATTAATCATTGCTGTGTGGCCTCATTTTGCAGCCAATACTCTGGGCCACTCGTGGCTGCTGAGCAAATGTGGCAGACACACACACACACACACGAGTTGCTGGTCATACTTCACAGTGAAGAGACCACACACAGACACAACCTCCAAAGGCTGAGGAGTCAAAGGCGCCCGTTAATTTGATATAGAGCAGCTTTTTACAGTCAGAGAGAGAGTGGGGGAACACTTTTGTTTTTGCACAGAAACTGGTAACATGGTGATTTATTTTAAAGGGAGATGAGGGCAGAGCTTTGTTGATAATCCATCCCTAGGAATCTATTTTCATATGTACCCAGCTTGAGGTTAACCTCATCAGTTTAATTGGAGTTTCACAAGGCAGGGATTTGGTCTATTGTTCTTTAAATAAAATATGCTTCACATAGGTGATATAAATCTATTCGCACATTCCAGGATGTGTATAAATAACGTGTAGTTGCTTTGAGCTCTTCAGTTGGTTCCAACATCCCAGTTGCCTAATTGTATGGCTCTTCGAGGTTTGTAATGTGTCTGGCTGCTGCAGTAAGGATGGAACAACAACAACAAAACACAAACAAATGTGCTGATATAGCAATAAAGGAAATTTTTTTTCACACAGCACGTAATTAAGGAGCAGAACTTACTGTTGATGAATGTCATTGAGGCCAAGGCTTTGCCAAGATTCAAAGTGACACTGGGTTTTTATAGGCCCCTACTCTAATTACTGTGCCTAAGCACAATAAAGAAAAAACCCAGGACTTCTGAAAAGTTCTGGGTTTCATGATCTGGGTTTCTGAAGTTTGCGACAGTTTTAGGTTGTCAGCTAGTTAAAGACATTACAATCTGAAGTTTCTGCTAGACCTTTCCATGGTGCCAGTGGTGGTTTGCCTAAAACCCGAGTCCTGGTGTTTTCCCGGCACGGACTATTTATCCTGTTAACACATCCCAGTTACTTTTTATTTTTGTATGCTTATATTCCTGCCTAAGGGTTCCTAAAAGCTAAAGCAATGAATTGTAGTGGATTAAGTTTGTGTAAAAATACTAGAATTAACATGTTGTGTAGCATGTCACCAATGCAGTTTTGCTATAATTTTCTTTCACTTCCCTAAGAGTAGTAACCCAGATCGGTGTATGTGTAATAAGGCATTGTTGTGTTTCAGGAATATACACAACTTTATAGAGATTTAGAAATGATAGAAAAAGAAATTTACAAAAGTGTGCAGCATAAAATGAATAAGGAAACAAAAAAGTCTTTCCCAATCTTCCGTGCATGCCATTGGGGCTCTCAGGGAAGTGCAATACAGCGTTCCCAAATGCTTACTTTTGGAGGGGCTGTTCTCAACGTGGTCTCAATCTATCCATGTGCTGAGGGTGAAGGAATCTCAGGTGCCTGAATCATGTGCATAAACCCACCAGGGCACCGTTCAGCATGTGATGTGTTGGGCCAGAGCTTTTGCTAGCTTGGTGCCAGAGGTTTGGAAAACCTTTTGACTCCCTCTTCTCTCCTGTTTCTAGGCTGAACCCGGAGACTTTTGGCAGCACAAAGAGCGCAGCCTATGATCCTGCTGCTGTGACTCAAAGGTATGACAAAACATTTCAGAGCATAATCATTAAGTGTGTCACCGGCATCAGGTTTCAACATGTTCACAAATATTGCTCCATCCAAAATGGATGTTGGCAGGAGTTGTACCTTGAGGTTGAAACTTGCTCTCCAGAGCAGCCGTAGGATCACCATTCCTTTTGCCAAGGGGATCCTTTGCATCACATTTTCTTCTAGGAACCTTTGAAGGTCAATCTCGTAAGCCCCAATGTAGCAGGGTTTGTGTCACTGACAATAGTCCTTTTAAAATGTCTTTCTCTAGGCCATTACCATCTAGTAGAGTAATTTCTATTTACATGAAAAGTGCATTGAGATTAAGTTAACTTCTGACATTTTCTGCACACCAAATACAGTATGACCTCTTTTGGATTCTGCTGCAGCAGTCTCTATTGCGCTGTTGTCCTGCCAAAGACTGTATTTGCCTTGTCAAGTGAAGGCATGGGATGACTGTTGATGTACCCAACTCATGGAGGGATGTGTGTCTCTATTTTTTTTAAGCACTAGGAAATGAGTGATAGTCTTTCTCTGCTCTATGCAGTTAATTTTCCATAGCCAATGAGCACTTTTTACAAACTGCAATGAAATAACAGAGAAATGGATTAGATTTTCTAAGACCACATTCATTACAATCTGTTTATCATAACAGCAAACATTCAGGCAAATTAAATGCTCATTGGAAGGCAGAGCAATTTCTTTAATCTGTGTAGCTTTAAGCATCACCAGAAGATGATGTTCACAAAGTATAATGATTTTCATATAATGTGTTTTGTGGCATGGGAACAGGAATATATATGTATGTACATACGTACGTTCATACATACGTGGTTTTCAAACAAGAATATACCTGGAATTTGTCCATACCTTGGACTGTGACTGTGTCTGACTACCAAAATTGCTAGTGAATATGTCCTTATATCAGTAACAGTAAAGTTCTTGTTGAAGAAAAATCCAGAGTACACTCTTTGTGCCCGGTGCGATAAAATGGCACATGGCAATGTTCTTAAAACGGTTGCTGCAGCCTTTAAAGCAGGAGTGGGATGGATGCTGTAGCCAAATATATTTATTAAGGCAAGCTGTATGACTGATGGTTTTAATGCTTGTTACATTTGCATATATTCCCTTAGTTAATATGCAGAGGACAAAGATCTGTCCCCAAGCTTCTGGGTAATAATGGCAATCAGACTGACTTGGCACAGGAGATTCATCGTTGTAGTCCAGCATCTAAATCAGTAGCCCCAGGCTTGGCCCAGTAGTCCCCAGTGTAGTTATCCTCTCGTCACTTCTGCAGCGTGTGTGCTAAATGATACTCAGGCTCTTTTCCTTTGTCCATCCCACCAGGGTCAGTCAAGCCAGGTGCCAGCTAATAAGGAAGCTGCTTGTTTGTGAGGAATGGTCTCGAAACAGTCTAAGCACAAAGACAGTATTCCAAACACACCACTGACATTCCCCAGTAGTAGCAATCCATGTCCCTATTCCACCCAGTGGGGTTTCATATTCATAATCCTTAGGTGGAAGCTCTGTATCTCCCTCCTTCAGCTGCACCATATTACATGTTTTAAATGTTTATTGATTTATTTATCATAGATATGGTTCCTATTGATAAACATCCTCAGACAAAGGCTTTTGTACAGATAGGTTTCCTAAAATACCGTGCAATTCCAAAGGAAAGCACTAGTTCAGCAACTAATGGAAGTGCTGGGATTGCAGAATAAAACTGTGATTATTTTAATGGCTTGGAGATAACGAAGGGAGTTTTCAGGGTAATTCATAGGTATGAAAGGACAGATTTCTATTCTCGAATACAAAAAATGTCTTCATTTATGTTAAGAGAAACGATTACACCTCGCAGTCAGTGTCCCGTTGATGGAGCGTTTGGTGCAGAGGACTTCACTCAGGGAGTCAGAACAGCAGGATTTCTCTCCCAGATCCATGCCTTGGTGTTAGACTGTGTGACAGTCACTTAATTTGCTGAGTCTCAGAAATAAGGAGCTTTGCTTTCCACCTCAAACCGCTTTGAAAGCTACAGAGGAAAGCTGACTCCCAACTTGGTCATTAAGGGTATCCCAAATTAAATAGCAGAAGTATTTCTATACCTTTATAAAGTACGTGTCATAAAGATGTGGCTCTTTGATCCTTTGTTTACGATATAACACACTGACGTGCCCAGAGAGGAGCAGTTCATTCAGTAAACAAGGGACGGCGAAAGCCCAGTGACTCAGGGTATGTCTGTCAGTAATTCTCTGTAATTTGTATGTTTATTTCAAACAAATGCTAGCACAATGCCTTGATATTGTCTAAACACTTCAGAAGGTTAGGGATTCACTCATCACTTTTAAGCCTCAGACTGAGACATAGACTGTGTAGCAGAACACAAATGTGAGGACTCAGTGGTTTCGGTTGACTGGTTGTGATAACTTTTAAAGCAGTACTGCCCCCATTTTTCCTTTTTGCCCCTTAATTGGAATTAAACACCCTGTCAAAAGGGCGGCAGAGCAGGGTTTGTGCTCTCTCCCAGGGCTTTAATACTGGTATCTTTGCTTAAGCCGCTTGGCAGATCAGCTGTTGGGAAGCAAGTCCGTGTCTAAGGTTTGTGGACAGCACTTAATTTGCCTCAGTGGGACAGGTGGCTACTTAGAAGACTAGAAAATCCTGATTTTTCAGAGTGCGGATTGCATTGATAGTTTTGGGAACTGAAAGAGAAAGGGGATGAGTCAAGAAGGCATTACACTTAAATCTGCAGCCAAGAATACAAAGGCCTAGAAGTAAAGCGGGTACTGAAAGCAGGGTCCCCATGACGGGCTGGGACTCAGCCGGGTTTAACATTCCCAGCTTCAATTAGATTGGTCCAAGGACAAATACCTGGAGTTAGTACTTCACTCTGTCCCTGGCATAATGCAGGTTCCGTGTTAAATGTTCACCCATTAGGCTGCCCTGGTGGAAAATGGAGTATTTTGGGAGCTTGGGAATGGAGAAGGACTCTGCAGCTCGAAACAAGTCCCCTAGAGGATGTTTTGAGTTGGGCCTTTGAGTGAAGCTTTCCAGGTTATTTTGGTTTAAATTTTAAGGCGGAGGGGGAGCACTCACACCATATTACTTTCTTCTTCGACAAAAAAAGAAATTGAAAAAAAATCTGTCTGTGCAATAGCTGGACTGTGAATGTTGGTTCAGTGATGATCCCAAAATGCCTTTAGAGCCTTTAATGGAAAGCAACATGATGATGATGATGACAACTATTATTATTTCAACATTTGAGTGTTAAGTTTACCACTATTTATTATGATTCTTTATGCAAGATAGATCTGAACTTGGATCTAATGTTCTGTACAAGCTTAAATCTTCATGGTGAAGGAGTCTATTTTTTCTAATGCTACTTTTTTCTCAACCTTAGCTTTGTTTCTGTTTTTTTTTTGTTGTTGTTGGGTTTTTTTTATTATTTTATTTTTTTATTTCCCCCCTTGTTCCTTTGTTTCTGTTTAATGTTGCTGTGCTCAGTTCCTTCACACTGCAAATGTTTTAGGCTTGCTGTGGAGACATAAAGATTCCTTTGTGGTTGACATAAATACAAACAGAAAGCAAATTAAATCCCAGCAGAGAATAAGTGCTTTGCTCCTCTCCCAAATTGCTTTCAAGACTTGAGTTTTACAAGTGAAAATACTGAGAAATAAACCTGGCTGCCAGTGAGATTTGGTGCAGGGCTTTGGTCTAAAGTGTTTTAAGCTTAGGTTCTCCTGCTTTATTAATTTCCAAAGATATTTAGATTCAGCACATCTCTTGGGTTGTTTCTTTACCTGTCTTTTGGTTAAAAACAGGTATAAAGAAATGCAAAGAAGGCAGAAATCCTAAAAGAAATTTCAGAACTTTTCCAGATCTGTGCAGTTCAATTTGTATTTAAAATTAAGAATTAGGCTACAGAAGCTGGATTGGTATTTTATCCAAAGCAATCAGCCTTAAATATTTCTGAATGAAGGAAAAAATCTGTCATCACCTGTACTTTTGCTCTTCCATTTGTCCATGTAAACAGTTAAATCTATCCCTAAACCTCCATTCTTTCAGCAATTTCACTTTTAAATTCTTCCCCCAATGACACGGCTCACCTTGTCCTACAGGTTTTTAAAGTTTTTTCATTTTTTCACTCTCCTTTCCCAGGGTGGACGGGGCAAGAATGGGCAGAAGAGCCCTTTCAATTCTTCTGCGAGTGGAAGGGAAGAAATTGTCCTGAACTTCAGACTATTTCTGCTCTTTTAAGGTAGGAATAACATCAAATCTTGGAAAGGGGGATCACAGCAAAGGCAGCCAATCTGGGGAAGATGTTTTTACAGCTATTCGTGGACATTGCACAGTATTATTGATTGCTTAGCATTTTCCTCACAGGTTTACTTTTGAGATCTGGCACACTTCATGCATTGTGCCGGCTTAAGTTTCCTGCTACATAAAGGTATTTTGCTACCTGTAGAGAAATGGGAAAAGTCCCCCTACTGATGAACCTTGTTGTTCCCAAGGTCAGATCTGACTTCTTTAGGATGGGATGTTCCTATGGATTCTGAATAGAGATGAGAACATATCAGTGAAAGAAAAAATATGTTTAGAATTGCTCAACCCAAAACCTGAAATGCATTTGGACTCTGTTTGTACCCCTTTAATGCTGCTGCTGTTATTATTATTATTTGCTCATAAACATTCTAGTCTGTTGTCAGAATATTCTTCACAACAAAATGTTGAAGTAGCCATTATAATGCATTTATGGAAAGCATTTCAGGTTCATAAATTATTACTATTTGTATGGCAAACCTTATTCTAAGCATTATCTATATCTTATCGGGGAATACAAAGTTACCTCTTAAAATGATGCGCTGTGATTAACTAACAAAGATGGCTTAATGTTCTCTGTGTGCATGTGTATATCTGCGTCTATATATTAATAGATATGAAGGACCCTGCACAGCCTGTTGAAGTGGAAATAGTTGTTGAAATAGTTTAATGATTAATTAGGCCAGACAGAAACATATGCCCACTCACCCTGTCACAACTGCACAGCACAACACTCCCTTTGAGGAAGCATGGATTTCTTACACATATGGTCTGCAATAGACTCAGACAAATAAAAACTTTCTCGAGTTTCTGCATTAGGGACAGGGAACAGAATGTCTGTGGACACTGGTATGTGGGGCAGCCCCTACTTGAACCGAAGGGGCTGGAAATGTGGTGATGTGATGGAGTGGACAAGGGCTTTGTGCAGGGCTGCACGCAGTAGCTGCAAAGCTGGAAACAGAGCCAGGTCTCTGAATAATTATGTCTAAACAATCTCCTCCATACCGCCCTGTCTACCAGACAGACAGAAGGAATAGGCTGTAATGCTGGAAGACAGAGAAGGAAAAGTCAAACTTTATCTCTGCTCAGAAGAAAACCCTTAGTTTGCAGAGCCTGCTTGTTCCCTCTACTTAGATCCCAGCAACAGAAGTGTTAAACCGGCATTCAGAGCCCTCATTCCTCCTGGGATTCGGAATATAACAACAGATGCTAAGGTTATCTTTGTCCTATCTCTCCAGTGAGGCTCTAGAGCAAGCACAAACAGAATGCTGCTTTCTTCCCTTTCTACTGTCAATACCAACAAGAATCGTAGTTTTTTACAGTATATTGTGAAGAATAAAGGTAGCGGGACTCTCTAGAGATTCTAAAATGGTTTAAAAGTAATTCAGAGTCTTTTGAAGGCAAATAAAGGCTGCTCAATGAATGAGTGCAAATCTTTTTTTTCTAAAAGATTTCCAGAAGACACTTCTGTCTTGACCCCTCCCGTATCAGCTGGGAGCCTGCAGCATTCAGCACAGCCAAGGCTGAAAACTGTGACACACAGTCTCTGAGCTGTTCAAGATCACCTCGTAGGTGAACCTTTCCACGGTGTAGTTTCTCTGCTTCCCTTGTTTGTCTCTGTAAAGGTGGTATAAACCACCGTAATCCTGGTTTAATCATTTGTAAGGATTCTGATGCAAAACCAAGGCAGTGCTGCCTAATGGGTGCATGATGAAATTAAGAAAGCCTGGGATCTCTGCCCTGCCACTGGGGTGGCTCTGGTTTGTGGGGTGACCACGGTCATATTGCCATCCTCTGCCTCAGTTTCTCCATAGGCAATTTGTTCACTTTCATTTGCTCAGCGTGATACAAATGGCGGTCTGTGATATAAATAAGGTGGATTCTGGCTTTTAATCTTTTTGCTGTATTGCCCTCATCCTAAACAGCTTTGTACTTCATCCCATCATTGCCACGCTGCCCTTTTCATATGAGACTAAATAGGAGAGGACTCCTTCCTTGATGGTGGCGCCTGTGCATTTAGCCAAGGTACAGCGTCGACAGAAAAAGCAGGGCGGTGAAGATCCAGGCCGTTCATCCTGACAGCAGAAACAAATGTCTCTCACTTTTGCCCTACCATTTACTCAAGCAGAAAACAAAACAATAGAGATGGGAAAAGATCTGAAAGAGCTGTCACAGTGGAAGTGCACCATGCCAATAATTTGAAGGATTAAGGACCCCAAGCCGTACGTACTGACACAATAGCCGGGGCCATCCTGTTCACTGGGTTTGTGGATTAGAGGGATGTTTCATATGATTCTGGTTTTCTTTTCAACTCGGGTTGAACAAACATAGCCTGTGTGCTTGCAAATCCCTTGTTAGCAATGCAAAAAGTCAATACAATTTCCCTTTCACTACACTCTATGATTTTGCCTTTGGAAAATGTTGCAGTTGCTCTGTCTGGATGCCTTCACAGAATCAGCATGACTTTGTGTCTGGTTGAAATAGCCTGTTGGTGAATGGTGGGAGCCCAG
>KZ509750.1:0-10167 GCA_002844005.1 Limosa lapponica baueri | reverse complement strand
CCTCGAGACAAGGGCTTCTTCTGTGCCAAGCAGGGCTGTGGCTTTGCCCGGCTGCCCCATGGCACGGCGTCCCTGCCACCCTGTGCCAAGCGCAGAAGTTGAGGTGACAAGGGGTCCTGGAGGAGAGGCTGCCAAAGAGGAGACGGCGGTGTGAATCCTGGCACGCTTCTGAAGGGACGGCCGCCAGCTTTAAGTGAATTTCATGAGAAGTGCATTGGGCTACTTATCATTTTAAATGAGACCAGCATCTAAAACGGGAGACACGGGAGGACGTAAGTAATGTCGGAACAGAGCCCTTTATTAATTAATAAACAGGAGTGCAAGCTAAAAGCTTCACGTCTACCACTGCTAAATGCACAGTTAAAAGCCCTATAATAACCTGTGTTCATAATATATTCCAAGTATTCTGCCTCGCTCAGAAGTGCATGTGATATGACACCATCTACCTGCTGCAGCATGCAATTAAAATTAAGCAGCGGGTCGGGGCGGTGATGAATGCGAAGTGAAGCGCCGCGCAGCAATGTCACCTGGCAGGTCCGCCTAATTGTCACGGCATCCGCGATGCTAGAGTTCAGCCGGAATGTAGGTGTTCCCTACAAATCCTGGCTTTGCCGGGGTTTCTGGCCGGGGCGCTAACTGAAGCTCGCCGGTGCCGTACGGATCTCAGCTGAGCTTTTTCCTTTAAAAGAATACCTACAGCTTCCTGAATCATTTTAAAATCGAGGCACATTTTGATTTGCTTGGGTTTTTTTCTGCCTTCGTGGTCGTTACACACAAATTCACATGCTCTTGCTCACCAAGCACAGTTACCATAAAGCGAACATGCAAAGCAGATATTAGCGGGCGCACGTGGCCGCTTAGATGCCTGCTCGTTTGCATATGCAAATACTCATTTTGCATGCAAAATGTGATTTACAGAAAACGGACATCTAAATCGAAGTCGCGGCGCGTGTGCTAGCGCTGGCTGTGGTAATGGCTTTGCCACTGCTGCAGACAATATTGACATATCTACTAAATTATTATGAGCCCTGTTGATGAAAAGTGCTGTAAAATGGCCAGGCATTATTATTATTTTTACAGCTAAGGGGATTCATTAGCATTCATTAATTTTTAAAAGACACCTTTGGAGTGGGTCAGTGTTATTAACTCCTCTGCCCTCTGTACGGCAGGACGCGCAGCCCGCCTGGCACTGCAGGGGGGGGTGGGAAATGCCCCCCCCTTCCCTTGAGCAGCCAATTCCCGACAATCCAACCTGCTCAGAGCAATGCCAAGGATACCTTTTAAGAGGATTACGAGGACAGTATCTCTAGCACTGACTTCATGAGAGACCCTGGGAGCTTCCAACAGTTGATGCGTTTGGCAAAGACTCCCTGAGCGTGACTGAGCCCGAGGCACAGCATCACCCGCGGTCCCTCTCGCCGTCTGTGACATCCCAGCCATCACCAGGATGACAGCGTTGGTGTGACCGTGCCAGCGATGCCCTGTGGGTCAGGGGGGCTGGGGGAGCACTGAGCACCTCTTCATAAAGACAGCAAACAGGCCAAAGATGAGCCCTACAAGCCCAAGGAAGACTTCTTGCCCCAGGCATCAGTGAACCTCCCCACTGACACCCAGGTCATGTCCAGCCTGTGCTCCTGGAAGAGAGCTCCGTTCATCCCGCGCCTCCACCGCGAGGTTTTCCTGCCTTCCCAGATCTCGTCTCCTGCTTAACTCCTTGGCAGCCTGCTGAACACGCGCTCGGCTGCTCTGCTGCACACAAAGAAGTCATTCTGGGAAATCCTGGCTTTTGGCATGACTGAGGTTTATAGCAAAAAAGTGATCCCATTTTCAGGCAGATTTCCACTAATGAGTAAAGACTTGACGACCATATGCTCTCCACAGCCTCTCCTGCTTATTGCTAGTTCCTTCCACTTTCTTCTCCATAATGGGGAAAAGACATGATAAATTTCTGTGCTGTTTCAGTATTATATTAGGGCTGTTAAGCTTACCCACGTTAAATCAAAGAAATTAAAAATAACAGCAGGATATCAAACTTAATTATTTCTTTAAGACGACGCTGTATAGCTGATGGGCCAGGCTCCTGCACACTGGAGACCAGAGACCCCTTCCCTCCAACTGCACGGCATTAACAAACTGTACGTGACACAGGTGTGAGTGGAATGTAAGACCCTTTATATCACAGAATCACAGAATGGTTTGGGTTGGAAGGGACATTAAAGGTCATTTAGTTCCAACCCCCCTGCCCTGGGCAGGGACACCTCCCACCACACCAGGTTGCTCCAAGCCCCCTCCAACCTGGCCTTGAACCTCTCCAGGGATGGGGCAGCCACAGCTTCTCTGGGCAACCTGGGCCAGGCTCTCACCACCCTCACAGCAAAGGATTTCTTCCTGAGATCTCATCTTAATCTCCCCTCTTCCAGTTTAAAACCGTTCCACCTCGTCCTATCGCACAATATATATGCAATATCACACAATTATTTACAAACACATGTGAACAGAAACACGAAACAGCATTTCTATACAACCATATGTACAAAAACACAGACATCCTCGGACAAAACTTTTTGAGACATTGCAGGTCTCTGCATCCCATAAGAAAACACAAAACTACTCTCTCCTTTAGCGTGTCTGCTTCTGCCTCTCTCCTATCTCAGGACAAGCCATCTTCAAAAACTCTGCAAAGCTGGAAAAACTTTCTTTATCCTTGGCAACCCCATAGGCAACATAATTGAGAGCCAGAGGTCTTTTACCTGACCTCATGGATATAGTACCACAGAGGCACAATTTGCGTTCCTCTCTCTTTGGCTAGGTATTATCATTCCCCTTTTAGATCATATTTAGAAAAATATGTGTTGGCAGTTAGACTTGGAATGCTTGTTTAAAAGCATTTAATAACAAGGTAATGGGAAACATTTCTTTGAAAAGGAACTGGGGTGTTTGTGTGAAATTTGGGAATTGATGAAATGCAGCAAAATGGGTCATTTGCACACAAAGCTGACGCGATGCTGTTGATGTTGGGGGTTGCTTACTGCGGGTGACAACGGCAATCAGAGGGTGACAGAGGGCAGCCACCGCTCAGTCGCTGCTGTCAGGCCTGTGGGGTGCCTGCTTGGTCTCGGGGGGGCCACCCCGAACATGCTACCTGTGTATGTCGCCCTGTCTGTGCTTATGTTTTCCTGCTGAATAACTGGGCACCCGAATATTCGAAGCGATGAATCAGGGTGACGGCCGGAGGCTGGATCACAGCCCACAGCCACAGCTTCGCAAAAGAGAGAGAAGAAACAGCTCCAGAACAAAGTTTGAGACAGTTCTTACAGTTTGCGCAGCTGCTGATGGCAAACAAAAAGCCAGAGGAAGGCTCGCGTGCAGTATGACACACTTTGGTTTATGTTATAATAAAAGCATGATTTGACATTAATTCTCCGCTTTCTGTAGAAAATCCCTGTGCAAAGCTTCTTAGGCCCCAGCCCGGTTTGATGTGCTGAGCAGCCAGGCTTCACACAGAAAGGGTTAAAAGAAAATGTTATACTAAAAGAAATCTTTCTACAAGTATAAAAAAGCAAAATGATTGTAAATTCCACCAGGGGAATTCTGCCATGAATATGCTTCACCTTTCGCAGAATCTCCCGCCCTGCCTCAGAGGATAACTGACCTTTGGAGAAAAATAATGAAAAGAAGAAATTCCTTGGAGAAAATAATGTGGCCAGGCCTCAGTAATGAGATCTGCTCCCTTTATGTTGCTATGACAACCGCAGTCATTTTATAATACAAAATACATGAATGGGAAAGAGGGCCATCTCCTCTCACCGGAGCCGGCGCCTCGGCACCCTTTAGCCCTCACACACTTCTTGTAGGACGGCAACATGTTTGATTTGATTTGTGCTCTGCTTCATTTCCCTTTAATGCACGTACGATCAAGAAATCCTACTCCTTTGAGTGCTCTAATTACAGCTCATTAACTTGTTTCTGGGGCCGAGGGAGGGAGCAGACACCCTGGCCCGGCTGGGCTGTGCCCGTGATGCCCAGCCCACATCCTTTAGCGGGGGCACCCCGGGCACGTGCCCCCACTCCTTCCTGCCAGGAACTCCAGGCTGGAGCCTGTTCTTGGAAAGAATCTCCTGCTTTTGACTTAAAACCACAGGTTTCCCACCACAGCTGAGCCCATCCTGGGCACAGCACCCTCTGCAGCACAGGGATGGCTGTGGCCAGGGCTTTTCCTACCACTGGCCATGGGGACATCTGTGGGCTGGAACATCTCAGTCCCATTGTCCTGACCTTAATTCCTGGTCCCCTTGCCCCCTCCCTGCACGGTGCCCATCAAGGCAGAGCACCATAACTGAGCCTCCCAAAGCCTCGGTGACTCGCAGAAGCAGCCAGCTCCATCATGTAACCATCAGCAGAAACACATCAGTGATGTACACCCAGAGGATATGTGCCACAGTGGGAGCTGCAGGCATCTCACCCTTCTTCTCCCCTTCCTACAGCTTGAATTTTTTTCCTCGTCTCAGCCAGAAACCTGTATCTGTGTGTGTTTGAGTCTTTGCCTTTCTTGCTTGGTCTGGCAGGAGAGATGGAAGAGGGTAGGAAGGCTGGGTGCAGGGAAGAAGGATGGGTGCAGGCAGGAAGGCTGGGTGCAGGGAAGAAGGATGGGTGCAGGCAGGAAGGCTGGGTGCAGGGAAGAAGGATGGGTGCAGGCAGCAATGGCTGTGGAAGTCACAAGGCACAGGTCCAAAACTCTGAAAGGAGAGGACTCGGCTGAGCCAAGGAATCAGGAGGTCAGGGGGAGAGGGGTATTTATTTCCCGAGAGCTATTCTTGGATGCACTTTCTGAGCGACCCACTTCTCCGCCAAATCCTGCGGCCGCTGGGCTGGACCTCCTGGGCATCTGGGACGGTCCCAGGGCCACCTCCACGGCACGCCTGGGTGCTTTGCAACCAAGCACTGCTGGCCAGGGACAGAAACAGGGCTGAGAAAGGAGAAAATAGGAAAATGGGGAGGGGGGGCAGATATTTGTCAGGACCACATCCAGAACCTCACAGCAAGAGAAGGCCACTTTCACCGCCGAGACGCCTGTGTGCAGCCCATGCATTCCTCCCCGTCCCTCGCTTTTAGTTTAAATTACACTTCACTTGGTACCCGCTGGTAGGCTGGAGCTGTGCCCTTCCAGCCACCGCTCGGGGAGGGGAGGATTTCAAAAGCAGTGCAACCAGCTCCGTGCTGCAGGGACAAAGGCGATTCCCTGACACCTTTCGGCCACGCAGGGGAAGGGGTTGTCACCTGCAGCTGTGACAGTGGGGCACACACGTGCCAGGGATGGGGATGCACAGCAACCAAGCGATGAGATGCCAGCTCAGCACAGAGAACGAGCAGCTCCAGGGAGGCCCCACAGGCTGGTGGCTGGTGCCCACACTGTCCATCTCTGGGGCCAGAGGCTCCTGTCTTCAGCAGGATGCGGCACCAGAAGTGTTTTGTCAGATCCTCAGCGTATGCAAATCCTGGGTTTATATTTTGATTAATTCCATCCCTGGAAATGTTCAGAACCAGGTTGGACGGGGCTTTGAGCAACCTGGTCTGGTGGGAGATGTCCCACCTGGGACACCTCCTGGGACTGGATGGGCTTTAAGGTCCCTTCCAACCCAAACCATTCTATGATTTTGTGAAGAGGTTGCTGATGCAATCTCCATTCCTCGCTTGGGAGACTTTCCCAGGTATACAGCCACCTGCTTCTGCTTGCGCAGAACTTTACTCCTCACCCAGCTCAGTAAAACACTGCAAGTCAAACAGAGAAGATGCTTGTGACAATGAGGAACCAGGGGCCAGATACTGCCAGTCCCAGAGCAGGTCCAAGGCCACTGGGGAGCTGCCTCACGAGCACCACCCCTGCTCCGCAGGGCCTCAGAAAGCCAAGATTTTGTCAAATCAGACATCAGCAAAGTGGGAAGATTTGTTTGAGAGCCTGAATGTACATCCCAGGCTTTTCCAGAGGAAGATACACTTACTCTTTGGCGTGCAGGGCCCTCCAGCTCGCCTGGAGCCACTTTCATGTGTGAGCATGATTATGACTTCTAGGGACTAACAGCCCAAAATCGGACCAGGAGATGGAAATGGAGAAGTCAAGGGGGAACTAAGTATGGTCTTTCAGTTAATCCAGAGCTTCAGAGCGTTTCCTGTTTCCCAGGTGGTCTGCTGGGAGACCTGAACTTGCCTGCGGAGTCAGCAGAACTGCCGGCCGGACTGGAAGAGTGCTGGGAAAAAACTGCAAAACTGAGGTTCGCAAATGAAGAAAACAGCCAGAAAAACGTGGGAAACCAAGAGGGTGGAGAGAAAGGAGGCCAAGAAACCAGGAGAACAAGAGGCTCCAGTCTATGCTTTCATACAGCTCAAGCAAGTAGCAGCATGGAGGAGGGTGTCTGATGGGATGGGGCCATGGGGAGGACAAAGGGGTCAGGGTTACTTTCATCTCCCTCTCTGCTGTCCTTTCACGGCGACATTTCCCAAAGGAACAGAGGTTTGCAGGAAAGGATGAAAAGCTGAGAGGAAACAGAGTCGCAGACAGGCAAAATCCAGCCTGCTAAAATCAACTGCCCTTTTCCAGCTGTTTCAGTGCAGTGATAGATCTTTCCAGGACAGGTTTTTGGGTCAACGCTTCTGAGGATGGAAGTTGAAGCGGGGGTCTGCCTCTTCTCCAGCATCTGAGGCAGGCAGCACCATTAGCCAGGTCCCTGAATCTCCTTTTTCCACAGCAAAACACTTTCACTTGCCTCTGGTGACTAAGTCTGGCGACCATGGAAGGATTTCTGCAACAATCCTACTATCTGAGCGAGCCAGAAAGGTGTCAGAAGTAACCACTATATCAGGACACTCTGAATGACTCTACTGCAGGGAACCAAGATATTTCCAAAGCCAGAGTAAAATTTAAGTTGCCTTTTGACTGGTGCCTTTCTTGCATGTGAAATTTGCATGCAGCAAGATCCACCTTATATCAAATACCAACGCAAAGGCTAATTTAAATTCTTTTTATGCAAATAAGCAGTAGTATGGAACAGTAATAAATCTGGGAAACCACTGGAACGATGTTTAAGAGGACATACAAATTCTGGTCACACACCAGCAATTAGGAATCCCAAGAAGGAGAAAGCACCTGTCTTGGCCTTTATTGAATATTATTCTCAATTAGAATATTCATCATACACACAAGACAATTCCTTCATTCAAACTTCCATAGACATGTTCAAATTACATCATATCTGCAAAACAGAGAGATGGAAGTTATCATAACCTGTCTCTGAATAAAGCATTATTGAAACTATAAATGGTCCTGTCTGAAGCTTGCTGAAGTGCAGAAGCCTGACAGATGCTGCACAGAAATATGACTGGCTGGATGATGTCTTCGGAAACAGCTTGCAGGAAAATGATCCCATTATGACTGAGGCTTTCCAAGCAGCCACCATGAATATCTAGCAGGAGGCAGAGGCTCTGGCGCGGGGAGGGCCACACACAGCCCAGCGAGGTGATTCTGGAGATGCTGCTGGCCCCTGGGGGAGCGGGGTCCCACCTGGAAGGCCGCCCAGTCGTGCCACCACCAGATTCCCCAGTTCAGAAGACGGGTAAGCCGTCAGGTGGGCAGCCCACAGGTTCCTGCTGGCTGGAACCAAAAACGTGAGCTTGCCCTGTTGCTATTCATCGCTCGAAAAGCCAGGCTGGGCCTGCCTCTGTCTGCGAGGTGAGTAAACTCTGAGGTTAGTCTTTGCCTGAGGCTACCCCTGTGCACGGCACTGGGAGCAGAGCTTCCCTTCAGAAACGCTCCTGCCCCTGTCCCTTCCCAGTGATGCCAGTCAAGCTGCCAGGTGTTTTCTAATAACAGATCATACATTTCAGGCCAGAGGGATCCTCACGCTCATCTGGCCTGTGTTAAGCAGGAGATCAGACCTGAGGGCTTTTCTGTGTCGGTTCCTGATATAAATCCCGTGTCTGTGCTTGTAGTTTCGACAGGACTCCTCTGTGATAAGGGCTCTGTTCCCCAGGAAGCAACCTGGAGACTCCTCACCTGCCCCTGCACGCCTTTTTCTGAATAATCTAACAAGACAGAGCTGCTGACATCTCTCCTCATTGCACACATCTGCCGCAGCCTGAATTCAACCCAGCGCCTCTCCCGTGGACCCCGCGGAGCTTCCCGCAGCCTCTCGATGTGCGGACACCAGCCCCACGGCCAGTTCTCAGCCCCATCCCACTCCCTTCTGCCCCGTTTATCCCCCAGCAGTCATCTTCCTGCCCCCGTTCTCCATCACCACGACGGTGTACCAACCAGACATAAACCCTGAGTGAGATATGAAGTTCAGGCTGCTTTCTCAAGAGCTTTTTTAACACCTTTCATTCAGCCTGTCAATAACTTTGTCCGAGACCGTCGGCTGACAAACCTCTCGCAGTTCAGCTCGCCCTCCCTCCTCATCTTTTGCAAATTCTTGCCCAAACTTTTCTCCTCTGGAATATCCTCAGCACACCAAACAGTATGCAAAGTTGCTGTTAAGAGTCCAGGAAGGATCTCATCCTCCTTTTTTAATATGCTCGAGTGCATATATTAGCTGGCTCTTTAAAGGTCCGGTCTCCGTGGCCTTTCCAAGGTCTGTCAGAGAACACCCTCCTCAGCCAGGTTGCATTTTGGGCTGTATGGTAATGAAATATTTTGCAAAACTGGAGTGAAAACAAGAAGCATTTACAGAGCACTTCCAAGGCTGTTCACAGCCAAATGATCTCTCTCTGCAAGATCTCCACTCGCCCCCCCAGGAGCCGGCGGTGCCAGCTCTTCTCGCCGCTTGGTGTACTTGCAAATGCCTGCCTGCATTTTCCCATGCTGTTTTTCCTGCAGGCAGAACCTCCTGGATACTGCTGGAAAAAGCCATGGGAACATTCTTCTTTGTTTTTTTTTTTTTTTTTTTTTTTTGGTGAAATCCACAAGAAGCGTAGCAGCGAGGCTGAGCACACACGACACCGTGACCCGTATTCCCATGCTTCCTTGTACTTTCTGCGCTCTCTTTCTCTGTCATTCCCACTACACGTCCCTTGTCCCTACAATGTCACCTCTCCGAACGAGGACCTCTGTAGTGGTACGTGCGAGCGCAGCTGGGCTACGACCCACGGCCACGGTCTGCAGGCGCACGAACAATACAAATAAATACCTGTACCGCTCGTCGCTACAGGTCAGCGTGTGGAGTTCCCGTCGTGTGGAGATGCACAGAAAGAAAAGTAAAATTACTGAAAGATAAATCAATCCTGTGTTGCTCAAGCCAGGACAACAGCACACACGGGCTGTGGGGGTAACACAGAGCTTCCAGCTCTGTCCTCCACCACCTCCAGGAGAAGTCATATTGTGCAAAGTATCAGATTTAGGATCCAAAATAAAGCCGAGACAACGTGCTTTAAGCAGAAATCACTGCCCTAGGGAGGGCTGCAGGACTTCTTGGACCAGCCAAAGAGGGACACATAAATCTGCCCAGCCAACAGCATCCTTGGCCCCCAGCACTGCCGTCCCCCCAGACCGCGGTGGTGGCAGCCCATGGGCCACCAACGAGGTGTCACCGCAGCTGCTGCGTGCCAAACCCCATGGGAACGGGTCCAAGCGAGTGCCAGGGCAGGCAGAGAGGAGCGACAAAGCTCTGCCAC
The DNA here is from genome assembly GCA_002844005.1 of Limosa lapponica baueri. Classification (NCBI taxonomy): domain Eukaryota; kingdom Metazoa; phylum Chordata; class Aves; order Charadriiformes; family Scolopacidae; genus Limosa; species Limosa lapponica. The sequence goes on along the minus strand of KZ509750.1, from coordinate 507 downwards.
ACGCTCTGCGGTGTCACAGAGGGACCCCGGGGTGATGGCAGTGATCCTGCCCACCTCATAGATCTCCCGGGTCCCTTTGAACCATCACCTCTCGCTGCAATTTATCTGGCTTCTGCAGAAATAAAAGGTATTGAGAAAAATCAATTATAATTCATTGTATCCTATGATTTTTAAAGGCAATTAAGGCTAAGACAAGGTAAGAGGTTAGCAAAATCTCTCATTCTTTAATATATTGTATTTTCTCATTAATTCTTTAATCTTGTGACAAATTCTCCCAGGCAGAGGGCCAGCTTCCTGCCCACTTGAACTCTGGCTGAGTTATGAATGAAGCAGGTAATGCCTCAGCCCGAACGGCCGGGCTGGAGCTAATGAATGGCACCCACCGAGTCCAGCGTTTCGCCTTCCCCACGCTCCCCAGCAGCATGCTGGGAGGTGTGGTGGGACCCCCATGTGGGACTTCCCCCATCACCTCATCCTCCTGACCCTCTGCCTGCAGAAGGAGAGGGG
>KZ509746.1:13897-27026 GCA_002844005.1 Limosa lapponica baueri | reverse complement strand
CTCACCACCCTCACAGGAAAGAATTTCTTCCCGAGATCTAATCTAAATCTCCCTTCTTTCATTTTAAAACCATTACTCCTCATCCTATTGCTACACTCCCTGATAAAGAGTCCCTCCCCATCTTTCCTGTAGCCCCCTTTAGGTACTAGAAGGAGCTATAAGGTCTCCCCAGAGCCTTCTCCAGGCTGAACCCCATCTCTCTTAGCCTGTCTTCATAGGAGAGGTGCTCCAGCATCCACATCTGCACACAGTATAATCTATTCATCAAAACACAGTACAAAATCCTGGTTCCATTGAGCCTTATGGGGCAAACTTTTGTCAAAAAATTGTCATTAGACTTTACTATAAGAGGTCCACCTTCAGGTCCTGGTGTGGGTTCTACCATAGATGGAGAGGGATGGAGTTTGACTTGTCTTTCAGTTCTTCAGCTCTCTGAATCCAAAGTTAAAATGTGAAAGAGAAGTGTGCTATTCATTGACAAATTAGCTGTTACAAAAGATGAAGCTGATTATCCTGTCATTTAACTGTGATGTCCCCATAATTTAGACATCTCTTGCATAGGAGTAGCACATTTTGGAGTTGAGGATGAAACTAACTTTCTTTTCAATTCACTGATGACATTTTCAATTTCTAAAGGCCGTCTCCCTTGTTCAAAAATAGTAGTAGTGATTCTAAAGAAATATAACAAGGCAAGGCAAACCAGCTGAGGTGGAGCATGAAATTACATTTCTCAAATATCATTAAGATTGGGTTAATTTTGTACCACTGGCCATTCTTGACTTTAGTCGCAAGAGTGGATTCATTTGCCGACTTCCTGGTCAGTGGGTTAAATTTGGTCATGATGACTTTAATCATTACTTTACTGTGAAAGGTTGTTATTAGTCAAAGGTGATGGGAGCAGCAAGAATAAATAGCTTATTACTAATTTGTGTCAGTTATATATGAACTCAGTGCTTTCCTTCTTTTTCACCCATGTGAACTCAAATTGCTTTCAGCAGGCATGTCCCTATTTGCCATTTAACATGGCAATTACTCTATTTTGTCTGCCTTTCTCACAACTCTGCCTTTCTTTGCACCTCTCTTTTTTCCTCCTTCTCTGCTGTGTGACACTAGACATGCGTCTATTTTACAGACGAGAAGCTAGGTCTTTGCCAGAAATTCATAATCCTCTTCTGTCAGTACTTACCCTCCATTTCAAGCTTCTCCAATAACTGCCTACTTTTCTACATTTGCCTTGCTTATACATATATAGTAAAGAACCCCAAAACTCACTCAACTATGTAAATGATGCATTTTACAAACTGATTCTTCAGACCTGAACAAATATGTTATTATTATGTTGTCTACCTTATATCAGGGAAAGGACAGCTGCATTTTCCTGCAATGTGCTGACCTTGACTAACATTCAAGGACATAATACTGTTAGTAAAGGCAGCAGTTAATCACTGGAAAGTTTTACCAGGTTAAACGGAGGATTTTTTTAACACTTGGAAAATTTAAATCAATATGTGGTTTTGTTCAACCACTAGTTAGTTGAGGAAGTGGCTAATTTACATTATTAAGCCTGTAATTTGTAGAAGACTCGCCATGCTATTTGCAGTTATCCTTCCTGAGCTAAAAATGTCCACCTCTAAATTAATAAGAGGAATGTACATAGATAATATAAAACAGGAAAGTAACTATTCTTACCATGTGTATATGTATGTTTGATTTATGAGTGGTTAGAAGAGTTACTGGAATTTCTTTCAATTTTGTTAGGAAGATAAGAAATAACAGTTGAAAAACTTTCCCAAAAGAATTAATGTTCTGGAATAAAATTCACTTTCTTTTTTCCTAGCTAAAGAAATCATCAGCTAATACAGAATGATGGGTATTAGTTTCTTAGTAAATGTATAGCAGTACAAATCTTTGAACTCCAGCCCTCTTGTAACAGAGCCATTTAATCTTAATTAGGAAGGAAAGAAGGACATAGACACTTTGCTCATAAGTCAGATAAGACTGAATTCAAAACTGTTTTCAGATCTGACAAATTTTGGCAAATATTCTCTATTTCTAATTTTGAATGGCATTAGGTCCAGAAGCTCAAGCATAGTACAAAACAACCAACTTTCCTACTCAACTTATTCCTCTGAAACTATGGAATATTGCAATTTTAAAACGGAAGCCTAAGAACATATCATCAGTCCATTTTCCCCAATTCAGTTTAAAGAGCTCTTTGAAAAGCATAGTTAACTTCTTTTTCATATGTTAATATCGTATTAAATTGCCTTATTGCTTTGTGATGTACAGAAACTTTGACGTTGGTTTCTCTATTTTATTTCAAGAATTCTTTTTTCTTGTAAGCCTGAAAAAAGAATCTTCCACTTAAATAAGTTGATTGCAAGCAGTTGCAGTAATTGAATCCCTAGATATTTATCTTTATGCTGGGAGGTTTCGTTTAACTTTTAATGGATTTTTAATGCTGAAACAGTTTCATTTAAAACTGTTGCCATACAACATGTTAGAATTTTCTATTTTTGTTGCAGGATTTTTTTCTCCAAAACCTTTTCAAAAGCTGAGGTTTGAGATTATATTACTACATTAAGAAATACCCTGTAAAACATATTCTGAGAAATGAGAAAGATTTCTAGAAGATAGAACTGTTAAGACTATCATGCTGTCAATCTGTTGCAGAGTGTTCACCAGTACTAAAATTTTTACATTTAAATAATATTACTAATAACTGGAGTATATCTTCAGTGGGAAGAAAAATCCTCTGTCACCAAAATGTATAGGCTCAGTAAACCGAAGGCCTTTCAACCACAAAGTTAAGCAGTCAGTGTCTGTACAGCTGCACAGGGGTCCTGTCATCAGAGTGGCTTACTGAAGCCTACCACCTGTTAAAGGAGGTTAACATATTTCTGCCCCTTGCTTGCTTGCTTTAATTGCACTCTTTGTACAACAGGTCCCAGTTCACCCCCGACTCTTCCCTGGCATGGGGTCAGCAGGATTCAGAACAGCATCCTTCTGTGCCGTGAATCAAGGTCTAATGGGCCAGCAGTCTTCAGAGAGGCAGGAAAGGTACCAGGGATGACAACCTCCCCCTCACAAGCCCAGGACACACTTGGTCCAAGGACAGGTGGGCCCCATAAGGCAGCATATGGGTAGCAACAGATGCTTGTGCGGGCTCTCTGCACAGGGCTGGGCTCCACTGTCTGTGGGAGGAAGAGGTTTGATGACTTCGTTGTTTATCAAGATGAGTGCTTTGTATGTTCGTATACCCCAAAAATACTCCTTGAATGCATTTTCTAGGTGCAGAGAGCAGGAATTTAGTTGGTGGCCCTAAGACACCAAGCTAATGCAGCTTAATGAGATACTACCTGTCAGCTGAGCTATGGTAACAACAGGTGTGTTCTGATCAGCCTGAGTTGCAAAGCGATTTGGCTAGATAAGTATCTTCTGACAAAAAAAAGTTTTAAGAATAAGACAAGCCTTCCATGACTGTCTCTTGTAATGAATCACTCACAGAGATCTTTTTTTTTTTTACACAGTTTGACAAAAGTTTAAATGTTCCCAAGATACAGAACAAGTGACTGGATCATAAGAGCACAGATAGTTCAGATCCAGGTAGATAAATATCCAAACTACCTAAGGTAACATAAGACTGAAGTTTTGTTCCTCACAAATCAATCACAGAAAGGAAGTTACAATTATTTTAATATGACAATAGGGAAGTCAGTGGCTTTGTTAGTTGCTCATATAATCTAGTCCTTAAAAAATATCTCGTTTTCATCATTGTTGCAGTGAAATTAGTTGTTCCCTTTATACATCTTTCAAACTGTCATACATCAATGAATATAAGATCAGAGTACGATAATCTTCAAGGAAGAGTTGATAGCTCACTCTTATGCGAAATTGAAAAATGACCAAATCAGGACTTATGTACACATATTGAAAGGGTTTTTTTTCTGGTTTTGGTTTGTTTGTTGGTTGCTTTTTTTTAATAAAGAAGTCATTCCTAGAGGACTCTCAGCTATACCTAAGCTTATTTCCTCTGAAATCAATCCAAGTTAAGACATGCAACTTCACACAGAACATGTTCTTAAGTTCCTGAGTTCTGCTCATCTATTATCCTATGTCTTGGTTTTGAGCCATAGGGAAGTTGTTGAACAGAAGGAAAACCTGTTTTAGCTCTTGCTCTTATCATTCAACTAATCCTGTGATCATACTCGGGAAGGTCCTCCACTGAAGTCATAGCAGGTACAACGAAGTCAGAATTCGGGATTTGGCTTCATTGTGCAGTGTCTGGAAGGTGAATAAGCCAGACTGCTACTTATAATGATGCATAGCCATTCTCAGACAGTTTAGCATAATACATTATTCCAAAATCTTTAGAAAATACCAGCTTTTGGACACTCATAGGGTTTTTAACAGAGAACTCTCTAAATGCATTTTAAAACATTTAAGCCTTGTATCACTAAAAAGGAGACTTGAAAAATTAAGTCACTGTGACTTTCCAGTCATGGCTATGACAACATACATTTATTTTTGACATTTACTGTTATTCCCATGAAAACCATAAATATTGCAGACAGCTTCCTGGTTGATTAAACATTGCACAGCTTAGCTTCTTCTATAATTTAGGATTTTTTAAGTTAGGATATGAAAAAAAAAACAACTTTTTGAACATTTCATATTTATTACTTCATAGTCTTTAAAAGGGAAATCATTCCCCCCACCCTGTTCTGTTCCATCCATTGAACAGTTCCTGTTGTGGGTAATTGGTTCTATAATACTACAGATTAATGCGTATTATCTTTTTCTGATTCCTATTTACGTCCTTGTTCATATGATTTCCATTATCCTACTTTGGGATATATAATTTAATCATTCAAGGCCATCACAGACATTTTGTCTCCTGCAGCAATGAATCCCACAGATTACTTATACATGTCAAATATATTTCCCAATAAATCTAACACATGCTTCTTCTTTCCTCTTCTTTCTCTCCATTCATGCTCTAAATACTACAATAAAAGGACCTGGAAATGTTACTAGCATTTCAGTTAGTCCCTGTATTTTAAAATCAATGAAAAGACATTTAGCAAAGCATGTCAAATGCAACAATAGCACTGAAGAATATAAAGATGTCATATGTTTGATTTTCCTCCGCTCATTTAAAAATATGTTATCTGTATTGTTAAATTCTGGCTGGGCAGAAATTGATATTGCTATTTATGTTTGCTCCTATGGAGAGGTTCTGCCTTCTCAGAGCACTGTAACTGTGCTCAGTAATTGAAGTACGGTATTATTTTAAGATAATGTGTGTTTACTTCAAGTTAAATTTCATCTCTGCTACTTCTGTTTCTCTCGGAAAAGTTTTTCAATCCTCTATAATTTTCACGTTCTCTGCTGAAGTTCTCTTCTCCAGTAGTATTACTGACTCTGTCCTGCTTCTGTCTTCTTCCTTCCCCACATCAAATGTCTAGATTTGTTTCACTTTATATTAGAAGTTTAATTTGTATCTAATGTAGATTTGGACCATTATATCAGATACTGAGCCAGAGTCCTGTGATTTTTGTGATGAGCAGTCCCATCTCACAAACCTGTAGTTTCTAGAAGGGCTTGACAAACATATTGATAAGAGCTTGAATACTGCTTTTCCAGAAGGCTTTTGAGAAGATCCTTCACCTAATGCTCTTAAGGAAATTAAGACATTATAAGAAGGAAGACACTTGCATGGGTAAATAATTGGGTAAAAGAGAGGGAACAGAATATAAGTGTAAATGGTCAGTAAGTGGTCAGAAAGCTGTTCACCACCTTCATAAGCAACTTAGGAATAGGTATCAATGAGGGGTGAGGTATCAATGTTCAACAAATAATATTAAGCTATTCAGGAGGGAGCAACTGTCAAGAGTTGTAGAAGGTGCATACAAAACTGAGTAACTGTTTAAATATATTTTGCACCCAGATGTTGCATATGTAGTTTTATTTGCCTCATCTCAAAAAGAAAGAACCGGAAAAAGTTCAGAGAACAGCAAAGATCACAGGTATGGAACATCTTCCCATGAAAAGTGACTGTGCAGACCAGGACTCTTCAGCCTGGAAAAGATCAAGTATGCGGCAGAGCCATATAAAACCATAAATAGCCCCAGAAGGTTTTTGTTTATTTTCTTTCCCAATGGAAGAACTAGGGTTCATCAAATGAAGCTAGCAGGAAGCAAGATCACACTGTGCAAAAGAGGGTGAATCTTTATACAATATGTAGTTAAACTGGTGGAAACCCTTGCTATAGGATGCTATGAATGCTAACCATTTATGTGATCTCAAGGGGATGCTGTATAAAGTCACGGAAAAGAAATGCAGTTGAGCTATTAAATACAAAGATTTAGCTAAATCTCTCTGGAGAAGTCCATAAGCTGCAAATTCTTGACAAGAATGCATACTAGGAGGTGTCACTGGAGATTTGCAACCCCAGGCACCTGCTGGTGGCCACCACTGGCAACAGGACACAGGATTAGACTGCAGCCATGTTCTACTCCCTTCAGCAGTGGAGTTACAACCTTTCAGCTGGTTGTTTTCAGTCCCCGAGACACTTGGAACAGCTGCTTTTGTAAAGCGAGAATGGATGTTGTGCCTAACCAATGATATACTCATCAGCAAAGTTGCAAAAAGACCCAGCAGCTGGATATTGAAGCCAAGAAAGTTCAGACTAAGACACAGTTTTTAAACACAGAAGGTCATTTATGTTTGGAACCCATTAGTACAGGCACAGCATCCTCCTGCTCAATCACAGCTTCCAAAGAAACAGATGGCTTTTCTCAAAACCAAGGCTTGTGTGCAGACACCACAGGGAAGCCCCATACACAGACTGTAGGTGGGAAGTGCAAGTCCTGACAAGGTAGATTTGCTTTCTAGCCTACAGGCTGGACACAACTTCAGTCTGAGCCCCTGTCCTAATGTGATTGATGAAAGACAGCTTAGAGAATTGCCATCATCATGAACTGCATCCAGAGGTGCATCTCCAGTTAGAGTCAGGCCTGTGTCTTTAAAATATAAGTGTAACTATGTGAGATGTAAGTGTAACTTCACAGGCTTGTGTATTAAAAATGATCATATAATTCTTCATTGAGAGTCAGCTAACATACAATGATCCATACTTTTAATTTCTAAGAGCCAGCTTTTCCACAGCAATGAGCTGATGATGAGCTAGGAATTTTGAAAGTTGCATTTACTTAGGCTCCTCTCCCTAAGTATCAATATATTTCAATATATATCAATATCAATTGATATAGCAAGCCCAGGTCTTAGCCCAGTAAAATCAAGAGGATTGTGTGTAGAGCAGCTACAACTTCATATAAGTAAGCAGGGCAGAAATGTGCCATGAGCATGCTTTATTTCTCACTTCTAGAAATAAGAAGGTTCAGATTCTGAAGAGTTCCAAACATGAAATTTTCCAAAAAAAATTGAAAAGTAAGAACTGCTCTTTTCACCAAGTCGTATCAATTTCAGTATTATCAATGTAACTGAAATTTTACACTAGCCAGAAAGATCAATCAGGTCTACCTGTGCAGCAACAGAATTTTTGGGAGACAACTTCTCGGCATATTTTTTGCTGGAAACGTTCTTTAATCTCTTAAATGTCTTATTCTTTCCTTCTACAAAAATAATAAGCAGAAAACAACACCAGAGAAAGAACATGCTTTCTTTCATTCATTGAAACAATTTTTTAAAAAATATTTGTATTATCCACTGGGATCTTTGTAATGTTACATTCTTAATGAGTTTAATAATTTTAGCACCTCTGCATAACTACAGAATTAATTTATATTAATCCTAGTAAAGTACAGATCACTGCCAAACTACTGCTTAGTTCCTGTTTCACAGTGTAGCACATTGGCAAAATTATGAGCTGAATGAGCTAATAGAATCTGTTTTGAAATATGGCCTTGATTTTGTGAGCAGCTACCCAGTGTTGTAATCTTACAAAATCAAATTCAGTCTGTATTTGTCTCCCTGTCTGTAACAGGAGGATAATAATTTACTTCACAGGAGGGGTATAAGGATGGGACTGATCCTGTCAGTTCCTATAGCTGTGTCTTGCTCTATAGTCAGAGGAGTTCAATACCTGGAGGAATGCATGGCTGAGCCTAGTGTTAGCAAAAGGCTTTGGAGATGAAAGCAGAGAGTGCTATTTTTAAAAGATACATTATTCAGCCTTCAACTGTGAAATCCCTGCTGCTATGTAAAGAAAACATTAATTTTCCCTTAAAAGAACAGTGTGTGGGTTAAACATTTCTGATGGCAGGACTATGCACAGCATGTGGGCTTTAAGTACAGATATAAAAACTAGCCTAGAATACTGTTTCATGTATAGTGAGAAAACTTGGTACTATTTGGTTGAGCTAAACACTTACAATGAACTTTGACATCTACAAATGTACCTTGACACCTGACTCCTACTGCAAACAATGGGTATTAAGCACCTAAATGCCTCACAGGAGCTGAAACTTATGTCTTGTGGCTGGTGCTTAACTGTTTAGATTTAAGTGACCAAAATTGCCATCTACAGAAACTATTCAAATGCAGTCCAACTCTGGTATTGCCTCAAGTCCCTAGTGAGATCCATTTTTAACAGTAGAGCTTCAAGGAGACCTCCAGCATGCGCAGAAATTTCTCCTTCTTAGCGCTACCAGGTAGCTCAATATTTTCCCCACACAAGTTCCAGCCAAGTCAACAAACTAAGTGTTCCACCATTTTTTCCCATCCTAATCTGGCAAGCAAGTAACAGCAAACAAACCAGCTGGTACTGTCTAAAATATAGTCTTTAAGGCAAAGCCAAGGGAAGGAAGGTGGTGGTGTCCCCCGTCCCATCAGCTGAAAGAGCAGCTTCATTTGTAAAGCTTTTATCCAGGAAGATCAGAGTTCAGATCTTCCTGTCTGGTGGGTAAAGTCCACCTCCTCTGATTTCAGTAATCAGCCGGAATATTATGTGCAGTGAGGAACACGTTATTTCCATGGAAGCTATTATTAGCACAGGATACATAGCTACCTGGAACGGTGTGTACCTGGCTCTCTAGCCTAACACTAAAGACGTGCACCTGGAAGGGGAAGTCTTGGGTGCCTGTTTCATTTCCAAGGATGAGGTGTGTATTTTGCTTGTACGTTGTAAAATGCCCTGGCAGTCCTTAGATCTAGGACTTGGACCAAAGATTCCTCCTCCGAGGAGAAAACATCATCTGTGGACCTTGTTTCCATCTTTGGAAGCCAATAGTATGTAGGAGTGCATATACATCTACCTGTAGGAGAATCCTGTGTGCTGAGCTATTTCTAGATACCATTCAGCATTTAGACTCCTGCTTGAGATATACTGATGATTTAAAATTCAAAACCATTTTCTCTGTTTTTCTATAAGCAAATTAGTTGGTTTCCTGATCACTTTGCTAGTTTACAAGTACTTGGGAGAGCTGTACAGAGGGAACCCTAGAACTTAGTGTAGTTTAGCAGAGAGGCCATGGAGGTCACACATAGACAAAGGAGGTATTCAGGCATTTAACTTTCTTCTGATACTACTACCCATAAAAATCTATTTAATACTCACGCTGAAGATTCTGGAAATTCCCGGAGACACCCATACCATTTTTCTCTTACTGACAGGAGATACAGTGAAACACGGGTCACAGGAGGGTCCACAGGTATGCATTGTGGCTAAGGGGGAGAAAAAACAACTGTTGATCATCTTCATCTGTTATTGGGCTGATTAACTTTCTTCCAGTCACAATGATATCACTGACCTCAGAGAAAGGGAAAAAAATAACGTAAAAGCACATTTACATTTCATGAATACAGTCATGCAAAAGCTTTGGGCATGAATACACTGCAGACAACCAATAGCCTTTTTCAGCAGAGAAAAATCATGCTTTGGGCTACCATGGCTACATTGCTGTCTCTAACAGGGCTAGCCCATTCGAACTTCTTCCCCGGGTAATCCTGCCTCTTGCCATCACATGACATTTTTCAGCCCATAAGGGGTTTAGCTTTTTTCAAATATGGGTTTTTCAAAGATAGACACAGAAAAGCAAAATGCAATCAAACTCTCAATTGGCTCATTTTGTTCTCCCAGTGTTTTGTTCTGTATGTCCATGTTATACTTGAAGTAGAAGTGACCTGTCACATTTAATGCTAGAAATGTTTGAAAAATCGATGAGAGAGAGAGACATTCATTCTTCTCTCTGCAGCTGTCTTGCTCCCATTTAGGTGCAGAAGGACTGCTGGTACTAAGTACCAAAAGTCCTGTCTATTGTTATATTAATGACTGTGTGATCCCTTCTTCTCTGGTCAGACAGAGTGTTCCTCTGTCTCAGACTTTGATTATTGTGCTATAATTTCCCCGTAGGTGTCACTCATCTGACAGCATGCATTCAAATTACATTTCACTTTCTTTTGAATGAAAAAAAAAAATAATCTTGATTCGCACATAAAATATTCATGTCACAATCTCTGGAAAGGTAATTGTGTCCTTAAAGTTCAGACATCTCCTCACCCCTGCGGGTTGTATATACCAGCTTAGATGGTATATACTGTTTTCAGGTGCTGCTGTGGATCAAACACAACTGCTGGTTTGATTTCTAAGCACTATCACTGTGTACCATATGAATATATAACAGTACTGTAAATTGTCTGAAAAGCTCGTATAGCTGATCTCATTACATAAAAGGGGCTTTTTTTATTAAGGGAACAATAGAAAATTTAAATGTCTAGAAAGTTTTCTGGAGAGCTGTCAGGTAATCATCATACTCATGGGGAAGCTGGTGCACGGTCTTCCTTCTGTGAAAATCACTCCTTTCAAATCTCTCTTACCTATATAGCTCAGTATGGAAACATACGTAGCTGCCTGGAACTGATACAGCAGTCACAAGCAATGTGATCCAACTCCATCAAATCCAGCACTGGTGACCTCCAGACCTCACTGGGATTTCAGTCAGGTCTGTGATGGACCAGCGATGCCAGTGCCTGACTATTTAGGAGGGAGGCTGATATTTATATGGGAGGCTGAGCACTGGTGGTCTTCTCCCTCTACATCATGTGCAGAGGTTGGCTTCACTTTTAGGGACCACAGCTTGATCTGAGCACTTGGATATGGTAGGGAGGGCCACCATGGCCTACGCGAGCCATCAGAGGACAACACACATGATCCTCAGTGCTGCCACGACAAGATGTTTTTGGTTTGTCAGCCTGCCATCAGTGCAGCGGCTCAAAATCTCCCTTCCCCATGGCTGGCGGATCTGCCCAAATGTGAAAATGTTGGCCCTAGTTACATTTGTAAAACCTCTCCGGTATTGCCTTAGTGCAGGTTGGGATATTTTGCTATCCCTCCTTTAACCATCGTCTCTATGTTTCAGTGTGCATCAGTGGTTGGCGATGCTCTGGCTGGTTAATATTTAAATTCTGACCGTGCAGCCTTTCACTTGGCTGATGCAAATAATCCTGTGTGTCCTGACCCACTGCCCCAAAACCTTTACCTCAAGCCCAGAAATACTGCAGTTCACTGAGCTATGCTTCACTCTTAGGTAACACCCACAAATATGAAGAAGGAGAATACTAAAGCTCTGTTTAAAACATTAGAATGAGTATTAAAAAGTACTGACACAATTAGAGCCCAGTGGGGTTTCACTCTTTACCAACTCCTATGAATAACAGATACCTTTAATTCATGTCTCTGGTTTCTAACCAATTCCTTATCCATCTTAATAATGTATTACCTCACCCATATTTAGAGAACTCTTACAATAATCTATCAAGGGAACCTTTGTCAAATAGCTTTCTACAAATCCAGACATATTAGATCTATTAATTTAATTTAATAGCTGCTCCACATTGTAAAAGCAACCACTTCCTTTTTCTGTAATGGTGAGAAAAAAAAAATAATGCTTCAAGTCATTACATTAGCCTCACTCTGCTCATATTATATGATGTGACTGCTTCAAAGAACATTTTTTAATAAAAACTGCCAATTTGCATTTGCAGAAAAACTCTGCTTTGCTGGTTGGTGTCCTTACCTCCTACAATGCACATTCCCATTGAAGCTAGAAGTCCATCACCTTAACTTGCTCCTTAACACCAAAAAGGAAAAATGGTGAAGAAAAAGACCACTATCTCCACCTTCTTGTGTGTGCCAAAGAGGTCAAACTGAGGGAGCTCATGGGTCACACATTCATCTTTTTTTCTTAAAGTACAGCCCCAGCAGAAAGTCTCATATTTTATTACAAAAAAGTATATTCCAAACCCTTGCAGCTGCAGTGGGAAGTCTTAACACGTTATCCATATGTTTTCAAAACTCAGAATGTTAATAAATTCATTATATTTCTTAAAACCCAGGCGAATGGAAATCAGACTTGTATTTAATCAGCTGAACAGTGGTATTTTTCATCAAACAGGAACAACAGTTGAGATGGTTTGTTTCAAGAGGACAACTAACCTATCCTTTAAGAACAGTATTTGCCTCAGCTGAATATTTGGTTGGTGTTGATTACAAGGATAGTATCTGGTATCTTGCATTTTTATATATAAAGCCATGTATCTCGTGAATCTGGAGTCAGCAGACTTAGTATTGCAAGCAACTGAGAACTGAAAATAACATCAAGCCTTGTAATACTGTTAAGGAGGCTTGATATGTATCATGTCGAAAAACATCTTAATTCTTGTTCTCTGTTTAAAGCGAGAAGACTCAAGGACAGAGCAGCTCCTCTTTCATCTTGAAAAGCCTGCCGTACGCTTTTTGTATCACATACTTGGAATTGTTGACTACTGCTAATCCAGATTTTAAAGGGGAGTTTTTGCCCTGAAGAAGTTGGTACAGTGATTCAAATTTCAAAGAGATCAGAGCAAACACTGTTTTCTTCTTTGGTTAACTTTGCATAAAATGTTAAGATATGTCAATCTCATTTCTGATAAATGAAAGCAGCTGATGTTTGAAAATGTACTGTGGAAATGGCTGGCTGGCTGTTCACATCCAGGGTGAGAATCAGCTATCAAGCTTGAAGGCATTTTAATGACGCTAATGTTTTAATGTTGACTGTTAAATGAAAATGAAATTTTGATTTTTAATGTGGAATATGGAACTGCTCCTAATGGTCTGGCTAGGACTTCT
>KZ509744.1:15477-27208 GCA_002844005.1 Limosa lapponica baueri | reverse complement strand
GCTGATGTTTCCTGCTAAGTCGCTTGTTCCTTGTTTCTTTGTCAGGCTTTGTGAACTCGCACCAATGGCCGGCAGGTACATAGCGAGCTAGGACACAGCTGCTCCATGGCGCCTCCTCCCCCGGGCATCGCCTTGTAGGAGCTTCCCACCGTTAATTTTTGCTCCGCTCAAGCCCATCGCTGAGGATGCCAACAGCGAACGGCCCGGCGGTGCCGCTGGACAACCTCCAGCAGCAGCTGGAGCTGCGCCTGGTCTGCTCCAAGTGCAGCGTGAGGGAGAACGAGATCACCTACCAGCTGCGAGAGGTGGAGCACAAATGCATGTACGAGATCCTCCTGGCCCGTTCCCGCAGCCGCCGGACCACGGCCTGGAGGAAGGTGTCCAGGCGGCCGGGCTTCCCCACCCCAGCCCGCTACGCCGTCTGTAGGTACTACACGTTGGGGCTGGGCTGCAGCAAGCACAAGAACCAATGCACCTTCGCCTGGAGCCCGGAGGAGGCCATGGTCTGGAACTTCGAGAGGGAGCATCAGCTGGAGCGGAGCCAGCTGAAGGCAGCGGTGCTGCAGGCACAGCTAGGGGGTCAACCCACCGCCCCCCACCACCCCGCGGCCAGCGCCGCCAGCGAGATTGCCAGCGAATTCGGGGGCCACTTCCAGGAGATCTGCAAGCGTTGCTTCTTTGGCTGCCCCCAGCGCATCTCGGAGGGCGGGCAGGGGCGGCTCTGCGAGTTCCACCAGAGCTGGGACCCCCTCCTGGTGCACGTGGTGTTGGACAGCCAGAGGAAGCAGCAGTACACCGCCATCCGGCCCTGCCCCGAGTTCATGTCCACCTTCAGCTACTGCAGGTTCGTCTCCAGGAACCAGCCCTGCAAGCACAGCCCGCAGCGCTGCCGGTACGCGCACAGCGACGTGGAGATGGCCATCTGGAAGGCCGAGAGGGAGCGCAGCTTGGTTCGCTCTGACCTGCTGCCGGCCACCGGCACCTGCGTGGCCAATGGCGAGCCGGCGGCGCCCGCACCCGTGCACTTCTACTGCCGGCTCTGCCTGGTGACCTTCAGCTCACAGGAGAGATTTGAAAGCCACTGCTCCTCCGTGGAGCACGTGCAGATGCTCTCGGCTGACACCTCTGTCCAGTGGGTCCACCGCACGCCACCACTCGGGCTGACCAAGTTCTCGCTGTGTAGCAGGTAAGGAGGCATCCACCCGGTGTGGTGGGGAAGAGGGCAGGGGCAGCGGGCAGCCACCAGCTCCCTGTGGACCCCCATGCCACCACGGGACACCTCTCTCCCGACAGAGGGGAGGTGTGTGAAATGGGGAAGAGCTGCACCAAGGCACATTCCACCGAGGAGCTGCAGGAGTGGATCCAGAGGGTGAAGTTTGCCATGAAGAAGAAGAAGCAAGCACTGAAGGAAGGGCTCTTGTCCTACCAGGACCGGCTCATCGCCGAGTATCGGACGTGCTCCAACGAGGTGTTGATTGTGAGTTGTGGATGGTGGGGTGGGAGCATGTTTGTCCACCAGAGCTTGGCGCATCACGAGAAGCCTCTTTGTAAGAGCTTGGGAACAAAGGCCACCACTCACCTTTCTAATGGTGATGCAGAAAGGGATGTTGTATCCCCTTTCCTTTGCCCCTTTTGAGATGGCAACCCAAGAGCCTGCTCGGGGTTCCCAACCACATGGCTGTGCCGTGGGTCCTTTCGTTTCCCAAGGCTGCTGCGTGGGGGCGCTGAGCAGTGGTGGGTGAGGACCGGGCACTAGGATTTACTGATGGTCCCCTCTCGGGAGGGCGCAGTGTAAAGGCAAAGGTTGAAGAGGGCCCTGCAGTGTGTCTCTGGGATGTTGCCTTCAGTCCCGTTCCTCTCGTGTCTCCCCCACAGATGGCTGAGCACGTGGAGGGCGTCAGAGTTGTGTGTGAGCAGCCCCTGCACGTGCAGTCGGAGGACAGGAGGATGAAATACCGGTGGAATTTCAAGGTCCACTCCCAGGTGAGCCCAGCTCTGCTCAGCGGGAGGCTGTGAGCTACTGGCAGTGCCTGCTGCTCTGCACAGTCCTGGTCCTTTGGGGTTTTTTGTTTGGTTTTTAATTATTATGTCTGGAAGGGGCAGAAGGATAGGGATTTTGGAATGTCCAAACGAGGATGTGTCTTGGGTATTTGGGTGCAGCCCAGGTGATGCCTGAGCTGGGGCCATGCATGAAGGGTGCAGCCACCATGTCTCCTGTCTCGTCTTTTGTGGTGGGGCTGGGGCAAACCCGGCCGCCCTCAGGACCTCACATGTATCATCACAAATAACAAGATTCAGCTGCTTTCCTGCTCAGGATTTCATGGGTGTTGGGGGCAAGAGGCTGGGTCTAATTGTCCTCTCCAAGACAGGAGATTTCCCATTTACAGCAGACTGCCTCAATTGCTATAAAACTGAAACCTGAGGTTCTTTAAGACCTTAAAATAATTGCTGTGGGGTTGCATGAGGAATAAGCTCCTTTAAGGAGAATTTCAAGTGCGCTGTAGGTCCAGCATGGCATTTGGTTCCTGCAGCAGCTTTCGGTAGGAAATGCTGCTGGGAGGACCTCATCAGCTCCTGGACTCTTTCCATGGGCTGTCCTCACCATGTCCCTGTCTTCTCCTCAACTGGCAGATGCCTCTGCAGCATGTGGCGCTACTGAAGCGGGAACCTGGAGTCAGCTTCTACCTCTCGGGGAATGGGATTTCCCGGGGCCTCCAGTACCTTCGGGGGGAGCATGTGGCCACCCTGCTTTCCTCCCCACCCACCGCGCTGGTGGAGGTCTGCATGGAGTGCTGCGCGCTGGGCGTCTTTGAGCAGTGGGTGGTGTTCGACTTCGGCAGACGCCCCGTCCTCATACAGAAGATCAAGGTGAAGGTGGGCCGGCGGGAGGCCCCCCAGCACGTCCCCAGCAGCAGGGAGAGCAGCCGCCCCGTCAACTTCATGCGGTGGGATAGAGGCAACCGGATCATCGTTCCCAGCGTGCCAAGGACGGGTGAAGATGTGGATCTGCTGGCCAAGTACAAACCTCCTACTCTCGCACTGGACTACCAATGCGAGGGTGGTGCAACTGTTCCCATCACCCGTCTCAACTATCGCGAGAGGATGCACAGCTTCCTTTTCCGCGAGGAAGAAGCCGAACAGGCTCTGATTGCCAAGTAAGTGCCAGGTGTGGATCCAGAGGGGTTCCTCCTCGCTGTGGACCACGGGTTCGCTGCTAACCCTTGGGGCTGTGCTGCTACTCATGTCTCTGTCCCTTGTGGGTTGGGTTCTGGGGTGCCTTCCCAGAAAAATGGAAACCTGCCAAGAGAGATGGCTTGCTGGGCAGCGATAGGAGGGGAAGGGTTGGGTCTTGTCCTGTGGCCGTGGATTAGCTAGAAGCACGGTTTCTGTCTCTGTGTGCTCAGGGGGCCAGCAGACCCTCTCTGGGCATAGGTGGCAATCCCCCCTCTGCAGCGGGGAAGGCGGTGGCTGATGAACTGATGGGCCCCTTCTCTGCTCTTCATTCGGGTGTTTCCTCCTTTCAGACTCAACCTGCGGGTCGTCATCTCGCTGACCCCCACGCTGCAGAACCTCTCCATGGGGATGAAGTGTGCCCTCTCTGGTGAGCTGTTTGCTGAAGTGCCTACCCCCTACAACCTCTCGCCGGACACAGACGAGGGGTATCTGCTGAGCAGGTCTGTGCCCACTGCTTTCCTGGCACTTGACCCACCTGTAGACAATCGGGTTTATGAGGTTACTGTGGAGCATAAAGCCATCACGGATAAGACCATCTGGCTACAGATACCAAAGAGATGTTGCTCAGAGCTGAACTTCGAGGCGAACACCTTCCACAAGGTGGAGATCCAGTTCCAAATTGACCAGCTGCTGTTCCGGCAGTGGCACCAGGCTGTGGACCGCCTGTTGGATGAGAAGCTGGTCCTACCAGATGTTGCCAGTTGCTCCATCCCCTACTCTCTTGGGTCACCACAGAAAGGGAACAGCAAGCAGAAACAAGCCATCTCCTTCATCACGGGCCAGGCAACCACCAGCCGGCAGGTCCCACCTCTTCTCATCTACGGGCCTTTTGGCACAGGGAAGACATTCACCTTGGCCATGGCCACCATAGAGATCCTCAGGCAGCCCAACACACGGGTGCTGATCTGCACTCACACCAACAGGTTAGCAGGGGGTGAGGAAAGAGGGAACCAGAGTTGTGGGCCGGGTCCAAGCAAGCTTGTCCATCACTTGCCTGGTGGGATGAGAGTGAGCCGGTGTGTATGAAACAGCTGAGCTGCCCTTTTCTTAGTATGCATTTCAAATTGTTTAAATAAATTCATTTTTATTTAATATGTCTTAAACTGCTCTGGCACTTCCTGCTAGGAAGAAGCCAGGCATGGGTGGAAGTCTTTGTGGAAAAGGCAGCATATTCCTACCTCATTATAAAATGGGGATGAACTAACTGTTCTTTTAGCCTTTACTGTGTACTGGAAGAAGTAGAAAGCCATTGCCTGACCTTGCTGGGATAATATTGTGCCCTACTCGCCCTTGAAGACTATTGTGCTCTGTGCACATGCCAATTTTTTGACTTTTCCAGGGAGCGTTTGGGAAAGGGGAAATGCAGATGTGGTCTGACTGCCACTGAATCTGCCTTCAGAGAAACCAGGCCAAGATTGTTAAAATTAGAGCAGTTACGCTGAATAGAGTGTCCACATCCGATCCTGCAGGCTGTTACTGCCTTCGTTTTTAATGTATAATAGATGGGTGACTGCTAATCTTAGCCTGTTTCAGGCTGTCTGCTCGCACGGAAGCTTCTTCTGCAGATCTCGTATTGCCTGCCCGGGCTGGGGATGGTTTGCTGTCAGAGGCGAGGTCTGTGTGACTCAGCCCTGGAGAGCAGCAGGGCCACCGATTTTTTTTTTCTGTTGGGCACATTGCATTTTTCCATACCAGCACCGAGAGATGCCCTGGTCTCGAGTAGCAACTCCTGTTTTAAACCATACTCTCAAAATAGGCTTGGAACTGGTGGCTGCATAAACACCAGCTTCTTTGGCATGTGTGAATATCTCCTGTGACGAGTCCCTAGTCAGCCAAAGCCGGGGAAGAGTTTTGGAGCGTGTTGGTAAATGGTCAGATAGCGCATTGGGATGATGGTCACAGCATCTGGGAACAGCACTTGCAATTCCTTGATGGTTCCCCCTTTTATTCCCCTCCAGCGCTGCTGACATCTACATCCGGGAGTATTTCCATAACTATGTGACCGACAGGCATCCGTGGGCTGTTCCCTTGAGGATTATATCCACTGACCGTTCCGTCAACATGACGGACCCCATCACTCAGATGTACTGCTGCCTCTCGCCGGACCAGCGCTCCTTCCGCCACCCCACGCAGGCGGAGATCGACAGGCACCGCATCATTATTACCACCTCCATGTTATCCAAGAACCTGAAGGTTGCCCCAGGCTACTTCACCCATATCATGATTGACGAGGCTGCTCAGATGCTGGAGTGCGAAGCTTTGGTTCCGCTCTCCTATGCCACTTTTCAGACCCGGATTGTCCTTGCTGGGGACCACATGCAGATAACCCCAAAGCTGTTCTCTGTTGGGGATGGACAATCTGCCGATCACACCCTGTTAAACCGACTCTTTCAGTTTTACCAGAAAGAGAGGCACGAAGTGGCCACGAGGAGCAGGATCATCTTCAATGAGAATTATCGTTCCACTGCGGGCATAATTGAGTTTGTCTCCAAGCACTTCTACATTGGCAAAGGCAACGCTATCCAAGCCAGTGGGAACATCCCGCCTCATCCTGAAATCTACCCCCTGGTGTTCTGCCACGTGTCCGGTGTGGCTGAAAGGGATATGGCCATGATTTCTTGGCACAACGCCTCCGAGATAGTACAAGTGATTGAGAAAGTGCAGGAGATATATCAGAGGTGGCCAGATGAGTGGGGTGTCCGAGATCTGAAGAGGATCTGTGTGGTCTCCCATGGGATGCAGGTATGTAGAAGAACCCCGTGTTCCTCACCTGAAGGGGCTATGTATGCCCTGCTGACCACTGTCTAAACACTCCCTAATAAATGCTGGACTCCATTGATGATAAACATGTCTCTTAGGATACTAAAAATAAGGAATCTGGGATATTGCATGCCACCAGTGTTTTTTTGAGGCACCCTCCATTTGGGTAGTATGTCATGGATGGTTGGAGCAGCAGTGCCTCATGGTGGGATGGTTTAGTTGGAAGGTTTCTTTCAGCATCCTCTAGGCAGGTTAACTCAGGGCAGACTGGGAGGACTGGCTGAAGTCAGCCCAGGACATGTGGCTGCTATCGAGTAACTTTCTTGGGGAACCTGCAGCTGAGAAGGGTGAGGGACCTTGGTGTTGGGTGGGGGCCATTTCTGAGCTGAATCTTAGAATCGTTTTGGTTGGAAGGGACGTTTAAGATCATCAAATCTAACCGTTAACCCAACACTGCCAAGTTACCACTAAACCATGTCCCTCATCACCGCATCTACATGTCTTTTAAAATACCTCCAGGGATGGTGACTCAACCACTTCCTCACTTGTGCCTCTCTCTTTCTTATCAGGTTTCTGCAACAAGACAAGAGCTGAGGAAAAAGCAGCTACAAGATGTGGTGGTAGAAAACTATGAAAACTTACCAGGTTTGTGTTTTGTGTAACAGTAGGTCACTCCTAGCTGTGTTTTGAGGTCTTCTGTGTGCTAGGGGAGACCTTTGATGGTCATGTTGGTGGACAGGAGAGTCTATAGCAGCTACAGCCACTGTGCAATGGGCAGGGGGAAGCATTAGTAAAGGTCTTTCCAGCATCTTAGCATTGTCCTCCTTCCTAAAATGCAAAATACTGGCTGATGTCGTGGCAAAATGCCTCTCTGGGAGGGTGGGTGCGATGCTGTCAGCATCCCCTGCCCTTCCCCATGGCTCTACCACCGCTGCAGCGAGTGGCCACAGCCCACCCAGCGCTGATTAGGAGGGAGTGCCTGCAAATCCTTTGGCTGATTTCCATCCCCTTGTGGTGGGTAACTCTTTGATTTTTGTCCTTTCCTTAGTGAATAAGATTTCACACTGAATTAAATCTGCACCCAACTGTCAGCTCGTTTCAAATCTACGGACGTTGCTTTGTAGGAGGGTGAAAACCCTGTAAGTGTGATCCTGGGGACTTGAGCATGTGTGAATCATGTGAGAGCCCCAAATACCAGTGGGGGAGGCTAGTAATAGAAGGGAATTGAAACCAGGATGGCCCGTGGGTACCAGTCACAGCAAAAAAATCACAGAACAGCTCACTAGAGGAGGAGTCTGCTGCTCTGGATGACGAGAGAGGGATAGGGCTGGTTTTATCCTCAAGGACTTAGTTTATGACTCATCCATGTTTTTATTATTATTATTTTTTTTTATTGTGCAGCTGGGACCTCCTCATGGTGAGAATAACTGACCCCTGGGGTGTGTTTCTGATCTCCACACCCTTTCTTTGCAGTCTCTTCCCAGCTCTGAAACCACCAGGGTGCCTCTGGCTGTTTGTTATTTGTCGTGTGATCAGCAGAGCTGTCCTTGAGGGGAGAGGGATTCTGGCGAACGGTCACTGCTCTTGTTCCTGCGACACCCCTCGGTTCCACAAGGAATTTAGGCTTCACAGAAAACTATCCATGTCTGCGAGGAGTGGCTGGCGGGGGCTGCTGGTGGCACTGAGCACGCAGCGCTGCTCCACGGGTGCTCGTGGCCGCATTGGTCTAGTGCCTGGCCTTTCTTCTGTCTCCACGCTCCCTGGTGCATGAGTGGTGGTGGCCTCGTGGTGTCTGTCCACCCTGTTTCACGCCTAGAGGCCCTTGTGATCCCCAAGAGCTGGTTTATTCACATCAGGCGACTCCTGAGACTCAGTCAAGCAAGGTTACATCAGCCCAAGGCCATGTAACACAGGCAGAGCGCTGGGTAGCAGCCAGACAGGGTCTTCCCCGTTGGGTTCCCGTGAGTGACTTCTCCCTTGTCCTCTCTGGTGCAGGGCGGGAGTTCCGGGTCATCATCATCAGCACCGTCCACACCAGTGAGAGCCTGCGCATTTCAGCCTCCCACCACCTCGAGTTCTTCAATGAAGCCAGAGTGCTCAACACCATCATGACCCGGGCTCAGTCACTGGTGATTGCGGTGGGGGATGCGGTGGCCTTGTGCTCCCACGGCCAGTGCAGCAAGGTATGGAAGCGCTTCATCCAGCAGTGCATCGAGAAGGGGAGCATCTTCCCAGAGAACCTGACGATGGCCCAGATCAAACAAGCTGCGTGTGACAAGGAGAGCTGGAGCAGGAGGAGCCCAGAGAGGGATGAGGAGGACAGCGACACGGATTCCTGGAGCTCTGAGGATGAGAGCATAAATCCTGATGATCCCATCCTCCAGGAGCTCTTAGATGAGAGCAAGAACGTGCTGGTGACAGTGTCCGAAGAAGGGCTGCTGAATGTAAAGACTGAGGCTTCAAACCTGCAGAAAGACAGGCAGGAATATGTCAGCTTCTCTTCTCGGATGATGGAGGAGTATCTGCGCATGCACCCCAAAATGTACAAGAGGTGTGAGCTGATCAAAGAAGGGTTCGACAGAGCTTCTGCCTTCACCCTCAACGACTCCCCTGCCACGACCATTCAGATCAAAGGCAGAGTTCACTGTGGGACGGCCTTCACCGGGGACGAGGTGCTCGTGGAGATCCTGCAGAACAGCATGGCTGACAGCAGCAGCCACCGCCCCCAGGGGAAGGTGGTGGGCATCTTAAAGCGTGCCGAGAGAGAACGGACCTTCATCTGCATGATGGATGAATTTGATCCCCGGGTGATGATACCCATCGACCGCACTGTCACCAAAATATTTGTCCCAGGGCTGAAAGAGAAACCCAACGTCATTCCCATCCGCAGGCTTGTCAATGGGAAGTACAAAGTGGTCAGCTGTGAGAAGATCAGCCAGGAGACGAGAAGATGCCAGCTCTTCTGCGTCCAGGTTATCTCCTGGCGGGAAGGGTTTTACTACCCTTTGGGGATAATTACGGAGATTCTGCATGCAGCATTGACTTTGGAAGAAGGCTTAAAGATCCTTGCCTTGGAGTATGGTTTGGAGAAGAAATACCCAGCTGCTGTCACCAAGGAATCAGCCAAATACACTTCCAACAGCAAACTAAACCTCACCAAGGAAAATCTGAAGGACTGTCGGAGTTACCTGACCTTCACTGTTGACCCCCAAGGTGCCAGGGATTTGGACGATGCTATCAGCGTTAGGGATCTTGGGCATCACTATGAGATTGGGATCCACATTGCAGACGTGGCTGGCATCATTCCCAAAGGCAGTGCCTTGGACCTGGAAGCAAAGAAGCGGGGTGTCACCTACTACCCTCCCAACCAGGAGCCTCTGTGCATGTTACCACCCCACATTAGCCAAGATGTCTGCAGCCTCCTGCCACAGAAAGATCGTCGGGTGATCTCCTTGTTTGTCACCGTGGAGAAGAAGACTGATGTGATGTTGAAGGAAGTCTTCACCATCTCTGTGATCCGCTCGGACAGGCAGCTGTCCTATGAAGAGGCAGAGCTCTGCATTAAGGACCACTACAGGGGAGCGACAGGGGCCCTTCGTTTTGATACCGTGGAGGACTGCATAGCTGTGGCTTACCACTTCTCCAGGATCCATCGGAAGTTTCGGCTGCAGGAGGACTGTTTCTATGACCGGATGGACGAGGAAAGCTCCCCGGGTAAAAGGGGGTCCCATCAGATGATAGAAGAGTTAATGATCATGTTCAACAGTTTTGTGGCAGAGTTCCTCACCAACCAGGAGGGCACCCGAAATGTCACTCCTCTCCGGTGTCAGTGCGAGCCAAGCCCTCAACAGTTGTCAGGCATGAGAAACAAATACAGCAACATCCTTCCTTTGTCCATCCATCTCTCGCACCACCTGGGAGAGGTGCCTCCTGGCCAAGACTCCTCTAACAATGTGGTGTTCAGTCTCCTGGCCCCCATCTGGGAGCACCTGCAGTCAGCTGCTAATGCCCGTGACTTCCAGAAGATGCTAGACCTTATTGTTACTGATGACATCCACCCAAAGCTGGCCCCTGTGGCTCTGGAGTTCAGGAGACTGCTCAGCCGCTCCTATTTCAGTCGCTCCAACTCCACTGTCCAATCGAAAGCAGGCCATTACTCCCTGCACGTTGACTCGTACACCTGGGCTTCCTCTCCCATCCGCCGGTACATGGATGTCGTGGTCCAGCGGCACCTTCATTCTGTGCTCCACAAGAAGCCCATCATCTATTCTTCAGAAGACATTGAGTTTCTCTGTCATGACTTCAACAAGAAGAATTCCCAGGGGGTGATGTACGAGAAGAAAGCCCGCTCCCTGCAGATGGCCACCCAGCTGAAGGGCCAGGTCCTGCAGAAGATGGCCTTTGTAGTGGATATTGAAGGGATGAAAAAGTATTTTAAAGTCCTGTTTCCACTGAACAAAGAGAGTCTTCCAGATCCCCAGACAATTAACTACAGGTCTCTTCAGCTGATAGAGCAGCCCCTGTTCATCCAGGAGCGGAGCACCATCAGGCTGACGTGGAAGAGGAGGGTGTACTCTGTGGAGAAGATGAAGGAGCACAGCCTGCGGGAAGGACCTCTCCGCGACCTCAGCGTCACCTTCTTTGGCACCCAGACTTGGCAAGAGGTGCTAGCAGCCATCAAGAGGGAGGAGTTTGAGACCGCGGCCTCCCTCCTTCAGAAGAGCAAGGACCTGTACCAGCGGCACATGGGCTGGGTAAGGAAGAGCCCGTGCTTGCACTACATGGAGATCTCTCTGGAGCTGAGTGCCGGCGACGCGCTGCAGTTCCAGCTCACCACCGACGTCTACCGGGGCTTCCTGGTGCCCTTCGTGCAGCTCTGGTGCGTGACGCCGGGTTTCGACGTCTGCCTGCAGCACATGGAAAAGCCTATTGATTGCTTCTCCGCCTATGCCACCCTGCAGTCCAAAGACAAGTACAAGCACGCAACGGAGTATAACAAGGTGTGGATGCCGATGTGCGCCATGGAGTCTGCTTCGTGTGCGGTGGCCGAAAACGACTCGATTGTCCTCCATGACGTCAAAATAACCTGGGCAAAGCAAAGGACGAGCAAAGGACAGCTGCAAGGGAGTTTTGTCCTAAACAAACAATTTTTGGAGGAGTGCCCCACTGAAGTGGACTTCAACCACTGTTACTTGTGCATTCGCTTAGGCGGGCTGAAGCTTGAGAGCTTTCAAAATGATGAGGATTGCCTTAGCCACGGCCTCCAGAATCTGACTTTTATTAACAAGGACAGGTCAGAAAGCAAACTTATGGTTGATCCGGATACCTATACCTGGGTGGCTCACGGAATCACTGAAGAGTTCGGTGATGATGAGAAGTCAGACAGGACTAGTCAGTGCACTATAAACTTTTACATCCACTATATGTCTATGGAGAACATCCCCGTGGAAATCTCATACGCCTCTGCCAGGTTCACGGTGGAGATCATACCAAAGATGCTGCCAGATGTGTAAGTGATCAATGCTTATAAATACTTAAAGGGAGGGTGTCAAGAGGGCGGGGCCGGTCTTTTTTCAGTGGTACCCAGGGACAGGACAAGAGGAAATGGGCACAAACTTGAATATAAGAAGTTCCACCTAAACTTGAGTAGGAACTTTTTTACTTTGAGAGTGGCAGAGCACTGGAATAGGCTGCCCAGGGAGGTGGTGGAGCCTCCTTTTCTGGAGACATTCAAAAC